>JACBWW010000626.1:0-27656 GCA_020086605.1 Lanius collurio | reverse complement strand
GACTGGAGACTCTGAAAATGTTGAATTGCTGGAAACGTTTTCAAGTCCCAGACGCAGTAATCGCTTCTCTAATTGACACAATTGAGAGAGTGCTATACAAAGACAGTTAAAACTCTTGCATAGATTAACTTTACATAGATTCAAAACAAGCTGTTAACTTACCAGCTAATTATGATAATGTCAATTCCCATGCATAGACAATATACTTGCTAATATCTGCTCTAATGGGCATTGATGGGTCTTGTCATTTGGTTGAAAAAAGATTGGAAAATCAGTCCACATAAAGGCATCTCCTACAACAATCTGTTCCTAACATGATCTTCATTTATGAAATTCAATAGCAGCACATGAAAACAAGTCTGATATTTCCTTGTATACATCCTATGGGCAGGGTTTTATTGCTGTAGAGGGTAAAACTTGCACCAACAGACAACATTATGCAGCCAAACTGTTCATTATTTTTCTGTGGCCTAACAGCTATCATTTGATGAATGAATTTACAGCAAAATAAGGTAACTGGAGCTTGTTCAATTGTTTCATGTGGTTAGGACAGCTGTAGGCAATCTGTATAGGCTCTTCTGCTATTAGAAACCCATACATGTTTAGGCAGTATATATTTCATTTATGATCTGCCAGAAAGTATATTAAAACCTAAGATCGCTGTATGAATATTCCTCTATGAATGCTTACAGCAGAAGAGGAATTTCCCAAGACTAAGAATAACCACAGTAATTCCATTTGAACATCTCCTGTAAATGAAGTCCGTCTGTCCTGAATGTGCCTTCTACATGTGCACTGGAGAACAAGAGAGGGCACTTGATATATATTGTGTCACTTGGCCTGACTTGCTCTTAAATTCAGAAGAAAGTCTTTACATGTCTTGTGTCCACATATGTAAAATCTCTGGTTTTCTTAAAGCATTGATTCAAGGCCTTGAGTTTGAACCTTTTAACATTCAGGATTATTCAATCTGAACCAAACATCTCAGTTCCGGCACTCCACATGATGGGAAGTGGAAATAAAACTAGTATGAGGTTGAGTCATACAACAATCAAATACATGTGAAATTCAGTCCAAGGAATCAAACTCTGTCTATTCTGCCCATCCTTCTCCAATCCCCATTAGACATTTTCCAGACATTCATTGCTTCCTTCAGTTCTGCCTCTCTTTAACTTTGCATCTGTGGTCAATTATTTTGTCTTTGTCAGCTGTTCAAACAGAATCTAAAAATACTCTAAAACATCCACTTGCAAACCTTTCTGCCCAGAAGGAACCAGGAGGGTTTTGACAATGGTTAGTTCATCATTTATTCCAAACCAAGAAATGAACCTCCCTCTTTTTTTTCCTGTCCAGGAATCCTTATAAATAACAAAATAAGTGATAGACAACCTCTAAGGTTTGAAGTGCATGAGAGCACAGAAGGTTCTGACTTACATGGATATACACAGGCAGAACAGACTTTCTCACAGATAAAGATTTAGCCAAGTTGAACTTTCTTCAAATTTTAAGGATTTTCTGAGGATAGAAAAGGTTACTTGGGCCCATTTTTGGTGAGCTTCTGATTGAAGGAGTACATCATACTTGAGTGCCTGTTGCATTTCCACACGTCTCTGTGTTCTGTACTCACAACTAAATGAGTGGGTTTTTTGTTTATATTTAGCTCTTAGTGGTATACAAGTTCCTATAAGAAATTAGAAAATAAGTGTAGTAAATTCTATAAGTAATTAGAAAATCATCCCACTGCTGTTGTACACTCACATTAAAATGTTGTGGTTGTTTCTTCTGTTGTGCAAAATAATTGTAGTTATATACTCGCTTCCTTTGCCAGTACAACCAGGATTCACCTGACAAAGAAAGCCTTAGTGCAGCACACATTTAGGCTTTGGCATCCATGAAACTGCTCATTTGTTTGCAATTAAGTGTGCATTCAAATACAGTGAGGACTTTGCAATGACTTCAGAACATACAAATCACACAATGGCTGAGCTGTGCACAGCCCTGGTTAATGCTAATTCCCTGTGCTTGGTGGTGCAGTACAAGCTTTCAAATGGATTACTCTTGAAACAAATAAATGGAATTTTTATGACATCTTCAGATAATTAGAAGGAATGTCTCACATGCTGTAAGGTTAAAGGTATTTATTTTCCTAAGTTTGAAATGTGAGGCAATTCCAGCAGCATCTCAAGGTAAAACTTCCATCTTCATGGGTGGTACTTGTTTTTGATAACTGAACCAGCAGGAAAAGGGGAAGGGAAGATACCAGAGTATAAAGCAGAACAAGGATACATTATAATAATGATGGAGACAAGTTGAATAAAGTGCTTTGCTTTCATAGAATCATAGGCTGTGTTCATGCTGCATAATCAGATGAGACAAGTCAGGAGCACTTCACTGCTGTGCATCAGACAGCTGAAGCCTGCAGGAGCAAAACACATTTTACTGATGTCAGTCACCAGATCTGTAATTCTTATTTGAAAATGCAGTGCACAGAGTATCAACAGAGACAACACAGAGCCCCCCAGGGTGGTGATCCAGCACCCCTGGCAGGATGTGCATGTCCCATGTGAGCAAGAGCCTCCATAACACCAGTGCCCCCGATTGTGTCTCATCCCGTGCCTGTGGCTTGAATTGATGTCCACTGTAGAGCAGGGTTACCTGCAACAGAGCTGCAGAACAGGGAAGGAGCTGCAAGACACTGTCAGAGGGCTGGAAGCCACTTCTTTCCTCTGTCTGAGGGGCTGTCAGGAAAGGCAGCAGCACGAATGCCTAAGGTCAGACAAATTGTTCTGAGGGGCTGGTCTGCCATGAAGACCAGAGTTTAGCCTCTAACTGTTCCATCTCATTTATTACCCTATTAAGTTATGCTTGTATCCATACTTGTATTCTTATTCTAATATTTCTGTTGTCAGCTGCATGCTTAGGAAAAAAACGTAGTTGATTGTCATTATCACCAGTTAGTTTTATGAAAAAAAATCACATTGCTATACAGATAGCTAGGGCAACATTTATTGTAACCATTTGCCTTTCCAGTTTTGAATGTATGAAATGTTGACAGAGTTTGCTTCAAGAATTTCTTGTTTTGCAAGTTTGCACAAACCACCAGAAATGGATCACTTCAAACATACATCAAAAGGAAAATGGTGGTAGCAGAGGAATTCTTTCATATAATCATCTGGGGACAAATTCAGCCAACAGAAGCTCACAGAGCAGGTCAGCTCTGGTGGGAGTGAAATTCATGGATTATATCTGTGGGAGAGTAAGGCACAGTTTTAAAGACATGGCTTTTAAAGTCACCCAAAATGGATGTTACAGGCTTACCAGGATTTTCAAACCCAGCAAAGATACTCAATTTATAGTGAAAATTAGGAACCTGGGCAATTTTGAGAATCTTACTGCCTACATAACTACAATTTTAGGTACTTAAATTCCTTAATCATCTCTCTTAGGTGAACTGGGAACTAAGCTGATACTGGTTTTCCCAAGAGCTAACACTCCAAGATCACTTAGAAAATGCCAAAAGACTATGAAAAGGGTCAAAAATAGTTTTGCATATTTTTAGCAAAATATATTAAGCCTAAAAAGCATGTAACTATACTGAGATACTGTTTGGATAGGTCCTGTGGGGGAAAAGTTTGTTGCATGCAAGCAGCTTGGATTATCTGTATTTTCAGTTTGCTGCTTTTTGGTTTTGTTTTTTTTTTTTCACCTTCACTCTTTTGTTTTACTTTGAACTTAATTTGTGTACAGTATTTATGCATTTTCAGTAGATATCATCTTGAAATGGATGTTCAGTTGTCGTGCACTGAACATATCTCTCAGATCATATGTTTCAAGACAGAGTTTGGAGAGTCAAGTATTCTTTAGATCAGAGCAATGATCTTATCTAAACCTGAGTCCAGTGGAAATCAAGCAGAAACCAACATGAAGCTGAACTCCCTGATGGTACCAGTTCTTAGAGATGAATTAAATCCTGCTAAATTGAAAAAAACCCAATTCAGTTGGTACAAGAGTTCAACCCAAATACAGACTGTTACCATTTGCAGTCATCTGGAAAGGAAAATGCTCTTAATGCAATGCCAGTAAAGGATATTCCCTTGAGTTTTCTTGCTCCAAGCTACTGTAGCTTGTTTACATTCCCCAAAGAAACTGTGTGAAATCTTTCACACACTAAGTCAAACCTTCAGAGGAGTTTAAGGTAGGATTTAGGTTGTTAGAATATTGTCTGTTTCATAAAACTCAACATTTTAACCGTAAGAACTCCTGGATCCTGCTTCCTTTTTTTTTTTTCCCCTTCATGTGCTAATCACTGCAGGAAGCATTAGACTTCTAAGGCATTTATAGTGGGTGAGCCAAAAGAAAACTATCCAGCTGGTCAAGGCATGGAAAATAGTAACAAACACCTGCTGCTTCTACATATGGGTAGATTTTTCACTTAAGTGGAAATCACTTAGCTAAAAATCAAAGCACTGGTGGAAAGGGTATGAAAGCAGTTAAAGCCAGAAAAGCTTGTAGGAGTGTTTTATGAGAAAGCATGTAGCTCCAAGTGTTAACTTCCATAGATAAATGTGCAGAATTAGTTAGCTATTTTGTCTCTTTCATTTGCTAATCAATTTTTCCCACTACCAGCCTATGACAACCAGTAGGCCTGCACATTTGTTTCATATGGTTAAAGAATGTTTAACCCCCTACTGACCCTCTAGTGTTTGCTCTCCTTCCCTCAAGGCATGGAAGACTTTAAAGTAGAACCCGATGAATGAAAAGAATTAATCTCTGGGGGGCTTTTGTCAGGAAAGCTTGAAAGGGGATCAGAACATGACATGCTGACAGCTGAAGTCAAGAGGAAAAGTATGATATAATACAGCAAGTCAAAAATGTTCTATGCCATCGAATCCAAAAGGCAAACAAAGTGCACATATTGCCTTGGTTCTTTTTTGGCTGCTCTTGCTACTGGCAACAGCAAAACCTATAGTGGAACCCCTTGAAAAGACAAGGGATGTTCATGGCTGCCTTTTGAGAATAAACCTGTTGAGCTTTTCTAAAATGAGTGTAATATATAAAATTAACTTCTTCTGACCCTTGTGTTTTATCCCTTTTACAAGTCTATGATGGATCTCTGGTTGCCATTGCTATGTTCTGGGCAGTTTTGTTCAAGCTTTGTTTTCTAGTTTCTTTTGTTTGGACATTCTGAGGCTTGGGCTTGATAGTTTTAAATTTTCCTGTTGTCTTCATTCTAAGCTCATGAAATGGCCATTGCATCACACAGGAATGTATGGATACATTGCAGCAAAAATAACATATTTTCAGTCCTCCCGTGCTTACTCCTTTTCACTCTGCTCATCATAGACAGCCACAGCCACAGCTATGCTCAATAGCTACTGGATGGTGATCCCAAACCCAGACATATTTTCACAAGTGGTATTTTAAATCTGTGGCTGACTTTCTGGTTAGCATAATTTTAGGAGTCTCCCGAGCTCCCGACAGGCTTTGCCAGCCAGGACAGACAGAGAGGCGATGCTTTGAGTTTCCAAATTATATTACAATGAGCCAACTAGAATTTATTTTGCTTGTAATTCTGTTAGAGAACTATCTATTAGCAGTAGAAGATGTGAGAACAGAGCCTGTATTGTATTATTATCGCAGCAGGACCGTCCGGTCGCAGAGCGGGTGTGAAGCTCCATGGCCATGCGGGGTGTCCAGAGCTGGACACGGGTGCGAAGGGCCGGGAGGGGGCTATGGACGTGTGACCGCATCCCTCACAGCTGCCCCTTGCAGGGGACATGCTGTCCTTTCCTGCCGGGGATGCACGGACCTTCCCTTCCCCTTTCCCTCCCCTTTCCCGGCCGTGCCGTGTCCGGGGCCGCGGGGCCGTTCTCCCGGTGGCCACCGGGGGGCCCCCTCGGCCCGGGCACAGCGCGCTGGTCCCGCCGCACCCCGGAGGTTAAGCCCGGCTTAGGGCCCGCCTGGGCGCCGCTCCCGGCGGGACGGGACCGGGCGTGGCACCGCATCCCTGCCCCGGCAGCCCCGCTGGCACCCGCCTCGGCTGAGCAGGGGCTGCCCACGGGGGATGGAGCCATGGACAGCCAGGGGGGAACCTGCCGGGCGCACGCCAAGCCGAGCTGGGACACTCAAACAGCCTTGGATTTGTACATCCAGGCATATTCTGCAGGAAAAAATAAAAAACAACCACCAAAATCAAGCAAAACGGGACAAGCTTTTCAGTTTTCCTTTCTCAGCTGAAAAGAGCCCAGGGTTCATCAGGGCTTTGAAATCAGAGCTCTGAATTTTCTGAGTGGAAATAGAAAAAAAAAATTACATTCCAAAAACTCTTGAAGAGGTGGTAGATATCTTGTTTGGAAGTAAAATTTAACAACAGCTTTCAAATTTGAGGTTTTTTGAGAAGCTAACTGTGTAGCCCAAGAATATAGGCCTGCAGTCATCAGGCAGAAAGGGACAGCCAGTACCTGTGTTGCCGTACAAGCTTAGCTCACACTGAGCTCAGTGTAAAGACTAATTACCTCCCCTCGTCACAAGGTGCAGTGGTGGAGGGAGCTCCTATTATGCTGATTAAAACTGGTTTATAACCTCTGTTTTCAGTGTGTGTGCAGAGCATGCTTTCAGCTGAGGTGTTAAATGTTTACCAACAAAATTAACAAAAGTTTTAGGAGCTACCAAAGTGAAACAGTTTTCCACAGTGTTTCTAAGAGAAATGTCCCCAGAAATGGAGTAGATGATATTAGTGAATTTGAGTTTGCTAAACTGAGTCCTAAAACTACAGAACTTCTGTGAGTTTCAACATTTTGTGCTAAAAATGCCAAGGTTGTAGGTTCAATCCTTGCATGGGCCATTCACTTAAGATCTGGACTTGATCCTTGTGAGTCATTTCCAACTCAGAACATTCCGTGATTCTGTGGTTTTGGGATTCCTCACAAAGGTGATATCCCCATATTTGAGATTGTGGCAGGTAAATGTGAATCAATCATAGAATACTGAGCTGTAAAACAAAGAATCAAACAAAGAATTTTGCAGTGTCTAGAAGACTAAGAGAGCAAAATCAACATGATAATGTTTTAAAGAGTAGCAGAAATGTCCCTGCTAGCTGCTAATATGTGAAGCCTTGTCAAATGTGTGGCTGTTTGTATAAAATCCCAGTATACCAGACAGCATTTGCAGCAATTGCAGCAGAATTGTTCACAGATCTGTGGGGGACAGCATCTGGCCCTTGCTGAATGAGCCTGAAAGAGTCCCCAAAATTCCTGAGCCCAAACCTGGTTCTGAGCGAGCCATCAGTCCCTTTTTCATTCTGGGGCCGTGCTGTGCTCTGTTCAGAGTGCCCAAGGGCATGAGCAGTTTGACCTACAGAGTCCAACCACATCAAACGTGTTGTGGAAGCAGCTTAAGACTGGCATATTTAAAAGCAAGGTGAACAGTAACTCCAGTTCGGCCCATCCAGTAAAGGTTGGCTGATTAAATGCAATTCTTAATCCATTAAAAGAGCAGTTTTAAGCTGGGAAGTGGAAGTGTTACAAAATAAACCAAAAAACACACACAAAGATTAATCAGTCATTCTTGACTCAAATACCTCCTTGCTCCATGGCTTTGGAAGCCACGTGACTCCTTTTCTTTCAGCTGAGAGCTAAGCTGTTCTCAGCAAAAGGATGACAACTTTTGGCTTCTTTTTACCCATTTTTTGGAGCACAACCGAATGCTCACATGGGTCATACCCTATCTGTGGAATTCCACTGAGCTCAGTGAAAATAGCTCCCAAGGAGGGGCTGGAGGAGAAGAGCCTGAAATTTGGATTGAGGTGAAGTTGACAAATTGAAAACTTAATATCCACAAAATGTTGGTGGGTTCTGTTTGTGTATCCATAGTTACTCACCACGTATGATCCCAGCATCTGCTTTCTAAGTGCAACAAGCAGTAAGAGGAAAAAAAAAGTTGTTTTATTGAAATCTTTGTTGCTTTAGGATACAAAACTCTTTTGAAAATGTCCCAAGTGGCTAATACAGTGTTTTATATTAGTGCAAGAATTTTGTTCAGATCCCAGCTGTTTAAGAAGATGCTTCAGGAGATCTTTACAATGACAAGGCCTGAAATTAGAAGTGTGGAAATAAGATACAAATTCTGTTCTGTACTGTTGTTTCAGTTTTGTCAAAGTATTATAACTATTCCAAGTTTTATCTGGGCTATAACACTGCCCAAAATAGTTTCAAAACAAGCATTTATCTGTGAAAAACATCTACTCTGTGGAAAAAAAAAGTGAAAAATAGGTGCAATCATATGATTAAAGTTGATCCTTTGGACATATCCAAATCTTACTTTAATTAGCATCAGTTTTCTACTAAAGGGGAACTGTAGAGTGAATGGAATGTGAAGTTCTCATATAGTGGCAATATGGAAAATACCACCTTGGGGTTTTTGAAAATTTCATTTAAATACATTTTAACACTGAATCTAAATATGCTGACTTCAGATTCTGAAGAGAGTTGTCAGGAATTTCTTCCCTTTGTCATGCAGTTCTTCCATGAATTTGCTGATTCATGGTTTTCACTGAATTGATGTCAGAGAAACAAATTTCAGTAGAATTGGTTGGAAGATCCATGTCAGGCTTAAGAATTTTGTCTGCAATTCAGAGGTCAAGGGCAGAATTTCTGACAAAATGAAAAATTATACTCCAAGTAGGTAACATGCTTAGCATAAACATTTCTTATGATGAAAGATCCCTAAAAACCTGAAGGTTCATTGAAGTTCTTGAAGCTCACTGGAGCGTGAATTTGTCTTCTAAAGTGACACTACTTTACATGCTTTTAAGTTTCCTTAATGTCTTAAAGTGGTTTGACTGTAGCTCAGATTTTATCACATGTAAAGATAAAAAACATAGGAATGCACTGATACTAATATTTACATTTTTATGTGCAAAATTCATATAACTGCAACTAGGTAAGAATGTTAACATTTACCCCGATTTTAGGTAAAAACACTGTGATTGAACTGTAGTTAGTGGGATCCAGTAGTGGTCAATAATATTTGATCTTACAGTATTTGTTGACAAGATTAAAATATAAATGTATTTATATTAGCTACAGCTAAGCCAGTTGGTTAAACACGAGTTGAGCTGACATTTACTGATATGTTGGGATAGTTGAAGCATAATTTAATCATAACCAAATGCTAAAAATATCTACCATTTTCTGGTCATGTTACTGAAAAAGTGCATCTAACTGCCTGAAAGGTTTATCACACAAATTCTGGGGCAGCTGTTCTAAGCAGAGCTATGGGTTTCTTGTATTAATACTAAAATGATACTGACAAGTGCTGCTTTCCTTCCAGAATTACTTAATATGTCTCTCCTTAACTAGTGGCAGTATATATGAATCACATACTTTGGGCTGTAACTTCTGCAGTTGAGGCCATCGTCTGTTACATTATCCTTCCTGTTTGAGTGTATTTGGCAAAGAAAAGGAGCACTGAAAGGAAGAAAACGATCCATTTTGGGTTTCCACTGCTCTGGCTGCTACTTCAGTTTTATCATTCCCCTTCTGTCAGGTGAGATCATTATTACATGTCCTGGAAAGTTATTCCCATTTGGGGTGTGTAGGTTTTGAAGCAATCAGTCAGAGGTCAGATTTGGTCAATGTGGGACCCTTTCCAAATTACTCCTGGAAAAGGTGGGACCAGTTCCTGAAGCAACATTCTGTGAGTGGAAAAAATTATTTGGTGAAAAGCTGTAACATTTCACCGATCTTGTATGAGGCAGCACTGTATGGGAAAGCCTGAGAACAGAGTGACTGAAAATGATCAAATGTACTAATGAGAATTCACCAAAGTTAGCTCTTCATTTTGAAGTACATCTGACTTGCTTCTCAATGCAATGATTTTCTGATGTTGCAATCAGAATTATGATTCCACTATGGAGACTTGTAAATTATTCTGCACCAAATGAGACTAAATCACAGTTCCCAGTCCCTCATTGTAGAACTTTGACATCAGCTCATCTCTGGGTCTGCCTTTGCTCCTGAAAATCCATCTTGATCAGTATCTCAAAGCTTAGTTAGAGTAAATATGGAATAACTGGAAGTCAAGTTAGAGCAATTTGTCTTCTTTTGGCTTTATTATTTGCAGGCCAAACTGCTGTACTTGAGCAGCAAACACCACAGTGGATAATAAATGGGACATGCTTACGTTTACAAGAAGTGCAGAACTATGAATTGTGGAGGACACACTTGCCTGTATGAAAGCCCATTTTAAAGGTTTAAGTTTTCTGAAAGAGGAGAATTACTGAAATAGTAACTAAAGTCAGTGTACTTGCACCAGAGGCTGGTTGTTCTGAGTAATTGTGTTGTATGTACACTTTAGACATTGACCTCATGTCTCAGACATTCACCGTGCTGAGAGCTTGGTTGCTTAGTACTGAATGCNTTGTACCCTATGCACTTTATATTTGAATGAAGGTGGCAAATACAGGTTTTGGTCATCTCTACTCATCTTAGAATCACTGCCAATTTTAATTTTGTCATTAAGTACAATCCCATTAATAATAAGAAACGTGAAAGGCCGTATTCCCCCCCAGTATACCTTAGAAACTAATATCCCTTATGAGTGATATGCAAAGATTTTGGTGGAATTACATGACTGGGAGTTGGACATTCTGTGCCAAAACCTCTCATTCCTGTTTCAGCAATTTTCAAGATTCCAAGGGAAAGAAAATGAGTTAATTTTTAAAATATCACCTACTAATTGCAGTGTCATTTTTCTTTTTTTCCTCTTCAGTCAGGAGTGTATAAAGAAAGGAAGTTTTGAAGGGTGTTGGTGCACTGGGTTACCAGGCTGTAAGTAAATTCCAGAGCCATGTGAGTGCTTGGGGCTCCATGCATTTGTCAGCCAGGGCTGGGAGGTGCTTTCTTAGTGACAGGCAGTTACAGGATGCAGGATGCTGTGCCCACTGCAGACCCTCTTCAGGCTGCTGGGACAGATGGGCAGAGCCCTGTTTGGTGCCCCTATCCAGTCTCCCCTTCTCCACTTGCTCACAAGTTATCAGCAGTTACTCTATTTTATGTGATCTGGCTTCAGTACTGCTGTATTCTATAACCTAACACCTAGAGCAGAAGAAAAATACCCTCCAAATTAATTTTACAAGACTTGAAGAAATGTTTTCTGGTGGATAATGTTCCAGAAACAGCCTGTCTCTTGATCAGTGGAAACTTTGCAAACATTTTGCAATCTTCTTTATTTTTCTGAAACGGGGCCTTGGTGAGATTTCTCTTTCACTTTAATAGATTCATTTTGAGCAAGTTGTCACTGTGACCAAATATTCAATATTCAGAATCGGGTTATGTTAGTTAAAGTTTTTCCTAATGTGGCTTGACATGTTTGATTTGTAGGAAGCAGGTATGAGAAAGAAAGAAAGATTAACTAAATTCTGTTCAGACTTTTTATGATTAATGATCAGGCCAACTTTCTGCTGGTAAAAAAAGACGGAATTGTCTGGTCTCACCCAGATTGCACTAAAGAGAGATGTCTGAAGCTGCTGGAGAGGAAATCATGATTCACAGGATGGTGAAATTATACATATCTGCACTTCCTCTTAATTAAAAAGATACATAGTCATAACAGCAG
Organism: Lanius collurio; assembly: GCA_020086605.1. NCBI lineage: Eukaryota > Metazoa > Chordata > Aves > Passeriformes > Laniidae > Lanius > Lanius collurio. The sequence goes on along the minus strand of JACBWW010000626.1, from coordinate 16,040 downwards.
TTTTCTTGCTTTGTCACTGTACATTGTGGCATCTTAGCAGAAGATTACTTGATGCTTCTTTGGTTATGTTTTTAATTTGCCTTTGTTTCATTCTGTTATTCTTCACGTGTGTACAAGGCCTGTTCAAACAGAAAGCTCAGAAAGTGGCTAACTCATGATGCAGTCATCAGGCTTTGGAAGCAAATTTCCAGATACCTTATTCCTTGTGGTACTCCTCAGTAGGATGGTAGGACCAGATGGGGATACAGAGTATTTATTTTTTTATTTATACTATCGACTTTTATCTTACAAAAATGATGAATTCAGCATTTTCTAGCACGTCTTTGTATGTCTCCAAATACCATGATTGTGTATTGTGGGGAATGTTAGAGCTCATTCAAGTTAGAATAGAACTTTATTTTTTTTTCAGTCTTTCCATTGAGGAAGAGTGTGTGTCCTTAAAAAAACAACAAAAAGAGGGATGTTTGTTGGGGTCAGACAGTCTTATATAGCTCATAAAGAGCTTAAACAAAATAGTGTATGAGATCTAAAACATGAAACATAATCAGTATGGAAAAGAACTCTAAACTCCAGGATATACTGAATAAAAATGCGAACACAAGCAGTGGTTGGCTGTCTAAAAAGTGGGACTGAATGTGCAGTGAAGTTCCTGAGGCATCATAAAACCCAAATTCAGTTTATCAGAGTTGAACTAAATATTTTGGAATCCGTGGGGTGATTTTGGCTTTTTTTTCCAGCCAAGAACTGGTCAGCAGGATCTATTTTGGGGATGAGGAATGCCCCAAAGTGCTGAATGCAGGAGTTAGGGCCACTGGGGCATATCATTATCCATTTCACACTGCAGCAGGGACTGACTGTGTAATTGCCTTCCTAGACTGGGCAACCAGCAGGCCTTGCAGAAACCTGGCTGTCCAAGCCATCTCCCACTTTTAGCAAGCTCATTTATTTGCAGCATTTTGCTAACGTTGACGTTTAAACTGCCTGAGAACCAAACCCATTGTGACTTGCCCCTCCCCGAAGGGATATCTCCTTTCCTAGTGTGCTAACTCTGGAAATGCAGTAGAAGAATGCATTATCCTTGAAATTGCACTTCTCTGCCAGGAAAATCAGATTTCAGTCCTGAATCTCAGAGTATCTCTTACTAATAGCTAACACGTATGTAGCAACTGTGTTTGCATTGCACTTTACCAAAAGGCACAAAACCTTCTCTTTGCCCTGATTAACATGCAAGCTGAATAAACCAAATGTGGCATAGAAAATGTATCTATTTTAAAGTCTGTTTAGCTTCCATTACCACAAATAGCTGTCAATTTTATATTCTTGTGTTTGTTTTCTTAAAAATAGGCCTGTGAGACACGGTAATGCTGTTTTCCTGTAGGTAGCTAAAGCGCAAGAAGCTGATTTGCTGGAGTTCACTCAAAAACATAGATGGCAGATGGGGGATCTAAACAGACATATTCTGGCAACAGGTTCTGTTCTGACACATTCTGTTGTCCTGGCTGATGTAGTTCTCTTGCAATCAAGCAAAAGAAGGCAATGAGGAAAGAAACACCTTTTACTTTAAATGACATGTCTTGTTGGACATCCTGCAAATAGAGCCTGGGAGGTTTTTGCTGTATTTAAGAACCTCAGGAAACATCTGCCTTCAGGAGAAACCCTTCTAAACCTACAGCTCTCAGCTGGATATATCTGATTGCCAGGCTTCTTAGTCATGGAGTGGGAAGGAGAATATAGAGGACTATGTAGAAAGATAATGTTATCACTAATCACTGAAAGTAAAGGAAATATTGTTTAAGGCACATTGTAGAATGTTTTAGATGCTTGTTGGTATTTATTATTCAAGCTCAGTGAATTCTTTCCTCCACATCTTGGAAAATGGATTTTCAGGTTCATTTTCCTGAATACAGGCATGTTCTACACAAACACATAAGGGTTCAAAGTTACAGAACTTAAACTTCTAAAAATAGTTGCTGCTGGGAGTCACTTTTACTGACTTTCCAGAAGCAAAGCAAAACCCCTAAAACCCCAATAAAAGCTTGGGTTTTGAATTACTTTCAAAAATTTTCATTTTGAATTACTGAGCACACAGACACTTGCTTTGTCTAACCCTCTCCTACACTGACATCAGTAACATCATGGAGATGCAGTAATGCATTGGCAGCAACTGGCTGCATCAAAGCTCAATTTTTCAAGTGCAGCTCTGTGGTATTGCAATAAAGAGCACATGCAGCATTCCCAGCTAATTAAAGAAACTGTATTTTTGACATACTAACTTATCTGAACACAGGAAAGCCAGACTGTTGTAAACACATGGGGAGAAATAAAAAAGATGAGTGTCTCTAGGAAGTGCGTATCAGGAAGATAAGGCTGCTTTTTGATGGTAGGAAATGTGCTGAACTGTAGTTAACACAGACTTTTTTCCTCATGATGTGGATATATTAAAGCTGAAATGCTTTAAGGTTTAATCATCCAACTAGTCATCCTTGTTCTTTTTCTGTGGATTATCCTTTATCTAAATTAACACAAAGCATTTATTTTGGCTTGTCATTGTGAAGGCCTGTTAAGTCATATCACGACATAAAGTATGTTTCTGCTTCCATCCGCTACTGTTTTGGTTGTGGTTTAGCATGTGATTGATTTCAAATGTGTCTCATAAGCAGAGATTCTTTTGAAAAGTGTTATTTTAAAAGGATAAATTAATTTGTAAGAGAGCCTCTTTCCCCAAAATGAGCATATATTTTGGATGGCACCAAGTCATACTGCATGGAAGAATAATGCAATACTGGATTACTGCCTTAAATTAAAAATCAAATCAAAGCCAGTGGAATTCCCTAATCTAATAAATTTCAGATATTCTGGATTGCTGAGGCCAAAGTACTTACAAAGTCCCTAAATAGTGACTAATTAGAAGAAAAATGTTGACAAATTGCACAGAATGAAGACAAGAGAGAGAAGGTAGATTTGGGAAAGAAATAGTATAGAATGAATCTTTAAAGGTTCTCCTTGGTGAATGTCTACAGGTAGTTTACGTTATCCACTGCAACTTTTAAGTGATTAAATATTTCTATCACAATAAAAAGAGCCGAGGGATGATGGATGAAATGAAACTAATGGTAAGAACATCAGTTTTTTAATTCTAAAGGTCTTGTTGCTGAAAAAGAATCATTCCATTCCATGATTAATAACCTTGCCCAAGGTTTTATTCAGATTTGGAAATAGATTGGCCGTGTATCAGTTCCCAGTCAGGATCACGACACCAAGCTTTGTGCAGTTCCAGGTAAATGCAGGAGGCAAAGCAGAACCGCCTTGTCCAGGCTTTGTGGGAATGGGAAAACCCTGCTCCTGCTGCAGGAAAGGGAAGTGTGTGAGTTACAAACTCAGTGTCACCAGGTCATTACCTCCTACTGTACTCAGCTGTGTCAAAGGGTGGCAAGTTCCAAACGCAGAGAAGGCCCAGTCCTCCCACTGTTGTATGGAATAGACCAGAGAATAGGAAATAGGGGGTGTAGGAGCTCAGCAAGGGTGGAACACACCCAAAGGACCCTGTCCACTGAACAGCTTCACAAGGGTCTGTGTCTGCTCTCACGAGTCACAAATTATTAGTGGACATCACCACGTGTGAGTAGATATTTTTTCACTTCGAGTGTAGGTTAGCTTTTATTTACCCTGATGATGTTTCAATTTTGGATTATATGTCTTAAAGTATAATTTATCATAGGACTGAACATAAGCCAATTTTGTCTTGGCATTTACTGGAATGCTGTCTTTTTTAATTTTTTTTTTAATTGAGGTTTCCTGAAATGTGGTTTATTTTGCAAATTTAAAAAGTGTAGAAAGCCGCATTCTTGATGTTCTTAAGAATCAGATCCTATCAAACTTGTGTTTTTCTACTATAAATTCTCATGTGCATAGAAAAGTGTCTTGTTTCATTAAAATATTTGTACTAAGCATTTTTTAAAAAAAAATAGTTTAATGTAGACAGATTTTTGTGCATTCATTTAGTATTTTTAACAGATCTTGTCAGGCGTAAGAAATCAATAAATATCATGCAGTGTACAAGCTGGTTTAGCTTCTGAATAGCTCTGACTCAGCACAGATTATAAAAAGCCAGTGGCTGTTGAAAATGGGTTGGTTCTCTTTGGTTGACTGAGATGGTAAAATATGCCAAAATAAGCACAAACTCTACTGGCACTACTAAATAGTTTTCTGTTTCTATTTGTCACAAAAGTAACTAAACATTCCTCAGTTTTGCATCAATAATTATTTGGATAAACTTCTACTTCTTCAACTAGAAGTACTTCCATGTTCATATTTTGATGTAAAATTGGGGGGGTTTATTGTGTCTTTTAAATATCACTTTATGTGTAATGAGATTTATGTATAATTCAGGAAAAAAGGTGCCTCCCCAGATGTTTAGGTGGAAAGGACTATAAACCTTATGAAAATATAAGGAAAAAAACGAGACAGTGCTATTAACTTAGGTGGTACCTGACATGCTCATCAACTCTTGCTATCACACTATTTTTATTTAATTCCACAAATGTAGACAATGTGTCTTGTCCTTTCCTGGAAATGGGAGGTGGGAGAGGGCTGTGTGACCTCTCTCTTTATCAGGCTGAATTTCCACATGTGTAGGATGCAAAGGAAGAAGGTCTCATGACCATCTTGTGGTCTGTGGCCACAGGGAGGATAGCTGATGCACTGCCTTTGATGTGTTTGATGTTAGTTCATTTCCTCCATCCCACACAGTTGGATCGATTGTCTTTTATCAATCATCCTGAAATAGCTGTTTTCAAGATTATAACACCCTTGGCTGGAGCAGTGAATAATTCCGACTCCCACTTCTTCATTCCCTTCTTTCTCCAGGTTAAAAGTTATGTGTTGGTCTCCATTGTACACACCCTTGGATGTGTTAGGGAAAGAGGGAACAGCTTTGTGCACATCACCTTCCCTGGCATTTAGAGAAGCTGTGGAGTGCAGCGTAAGTTCCTTGGCTCCCTGCACAGTGACAGCTTGGGCTGGGCAGGGAATCCATCGAGATGGGCAGCAGTGTTGGCCTTCAGCATGTTTTCCCAAAGCTTTCTAATTGCAAGGTGTTCAGAAGGCTGATGCGTTTGCTGGAGATTATCTGGGATCCTGAGGCAGATCTTTGCTGTAACAGTTCCATATGCACAGCCAGGCTCCTGATTGCTTCTCATTCCCTGAGTTGTCAGTAAAGCTTCTGCATGATTTTTCTGTCACAGTGCCCTGTGCTTCCACATCTCTGTGCTGCCCCTGCTCAGTTCTTCTCAGGCAGCACATCTTTTCAGAAGGCAGGGCTGTTTAGAGAGTTCTTATGAAGCACATGCTGCAGATTCTCCCCCCAGTGCTAGAGTCCTAAGGCAGCTGCATTGTGTGATGAGAAGGGTTTTTAGGCAGAGCGCAGAATCACAGACTCATTGTGGGTTGGAAAAGACCTCCAAGGTCATCGAGTCTAACCTGTGCCTGATCCTCACCTTTTCCCCCAGCCCAGAGCACTGAGTGCCCCACCCAGTTGTTCCTCAAACACATTCATAGCAGTTACAGACAATCCATTCCAGTGACCCGGCATGACGGGAGTTTGCTTTGAGATGCTCCTCCCAAAACTAGGGCCAGTTGAGATCTATACCATTGTTCTTCTTACTGTGAGCTGACGAGTTTCTGACCAAAATTGTAGGATGTGTTGCTTACAATAGCAGGGGAGTTGACTCAAAGATGTAGCAGGTCTGCTCCAATTCTCTGTTTCTACCAAAACCTCAACTGCTGAGTTCAGGGATTGGCTCAGTTTCCGTTAAAGGAATACTGAAAGCCCTTGTAGTACCCTTGGGGAGGCTCAGTGACATCTGTAGATGTTAGTGCCCTGCAGAAGGCATTGAGAGGTCATCTCTGATTAAGTATGGAGTGTCCTGGGAAGGGCTCATGCTGAAATCTGTGTAAAAGTAACAGAGCGGAAAAAATCTGTTGGAAACAACCACTTAGCAATTATCTGTAAAATACAACTATTGCAGCTGTTGTTTGTGGTGTTTAGATGCTGATGGTCATGAGTTATTTGGGAAGAAGTTTTGCTGCTTTTGGTCTGAAAAATATTAAAAAATGGAATTGTGTTCTGCAGATGGGCAAAAAAAATTGAGGCTGGTCACAGGAAAGAGGGTTATATACTACAGTTATATATTTCACATCTGCACCTCTCATAAGACAGTTGCAGAAAGTGGTATTGGAAATGACAGAAAATGCAAGTGTATGCAGAATTCAAAACATGCTGATTTCATTGTGGTATTTAATAAGAGAAAGTAGGGAAACATTTCTGTAGATTTTGAGTATTTGCAACAACATACATGTTAATTATTGTCAATTTGTGCAGCTGGAGAAGGTAAAAATCTGTATTTCAAGAAGTTTTAAAGTTTCACAGAAGTCTAGTTTTAACCAATTTTATTTGACTTTCCATTAATGACTAAGAGGAACACACATGCAAAACTTGCAAGCTACAGTTAACTGTGAGTGTTTTCAAATATTTTTGAAAATAGGGTGAGAAAAGCTGTATGGGAAAGCATTGCATAGTGTTTGTTAAAGAGAAAGACTTTCCCCCATGTCACCAGCAATGTTCCCACCAGCTCCTTCCCAGTCTGATACTGTGAGGTGTGCTGGAGGAGGCTCGTGGCCAGGGCTGGCTGCACTCCATGCTGTCTCCAGCAGCACTTGAACCACGCTTCCTTGCCAAGAAATTCCTGATGCCATTGCATGGGGAAGGAGGGAAGGAAGGGCTCTGCTGCTGCCGTTAGAGGCAGGTGTGGCCCTAGGGTCTAACAGCCAGCATTCAGTGTCTCACAGTTTCCCCATGACAATTCTGGGAACCCCTTGAGGGTCCCACCTGCTCCAAGGGGAAACAATGGTGGCTTACAGTAGTTTTGGCCCTTTCTCTTCTGCTGGGGTGTGCCAAGGGGAATGTGGGTATCTGAGGGCCTGGCTCTGTCCTTAGGTGCTTATGAGGCATGGCATATTTTTGACACATCCAACTAAACTGTTTATCTCCATGAGGAATTTTTAAAAAACAGCAGGAAAACAGGTAGAGAATTTGTTTATCTAATTTATTCCCTGATGAATCTAGGAGAAAAAAATTGATGAATAGAGATAATTTTAAAATCAGATCCCTTTACAATTCGTACTTGAGAGTTAAGTCATGTTTATATAAACACACACAGAGAAAATGGCCAGAAAAAGGCATCAAAAGAAGTTATTTATAGTTTTTCAAAATGTTTGTCTATGTGTACATATTCAGTTCACTTTACTTTAGAAGTTGATGAACTCCATATTTTTGTATCCCTTGTTAGCATGTTCCAGCTAGCTGTAGTAAATGGTAATCCTTGCTCTTAATCTGGAGAGACATATATTTAAAATTGAAGGAACAGAATTTCAGTATCTGTGCCTTGGTGAGAAATGAAATGTAATCCAAATCCTCTTATTCAATTTACCTGGCTTACTTTAAAACAATGATATCTTTTGTCTTCAGTCAGTTCTTCTGTGGAAAAAAAATATTTGCTTGACATAAGGTTGGTATTTATCTGAAAGCTGTTATGTGATTATCTTCACATTCAGGGCAGCAAATGTAGATGAACAGCTTCAGCTGAGCAGTCCAGTGCAGTTTTTGTCTTACAGATAATGCTTTCAGAATACTCCTGAAGGACTAAGAAATGTGGCTCCTCCTCCAGATTGCTTGTGATGACTTGCAAGGCAATAGGAAGACAACATAATTGAACCCTCCCGTGGTTCAAATAATAGCAATAAATAATTATTAAAGCAGAATTTGCTTTATACTTCCTTTGCTCTATTACAGTTTTGTACTTACATTTTATCTGAGACATAGGTCAACACCTTTTGTGAGTCCTCTCAGCTGTCTCAATTCAAGTATTTTGGGCCTCAGTTTTCTTGATTTGCTCTCAGATGACGAGTATTACGTCAACATGAGCTGCTGGTACTTTCTGCAGCTGTATTGAAATCTCTCCCCTTGCTGTTAATTGTGGGACATCGTGTGCACATCGTGTTGTCTCTGTGCCTTCTTGGATCAGTGTTTGCATTGGACTCTGTCTTTATTTCACCATTATCATTTTCAGATTTCATCCAAGAGCTTCTTCTGAGGAGGCAGTTACTGCAGCTGGCACATGCCAACCCTCCCTTGTGTCTCAGTTTCCAGACACTGTTGCTCCACATGGAGCAGCACAGGCCACATTTCCCTTTCTGGAACTACCTGCAACCAGAGGCATGAAAAGATACCTTGATTCTGCTCAAAGCAAGATTTGTTTGCATGGGGAGTGGCAAAGGCACCAAAGGGAATCATAATGGCTGCTTGTGGCAGAAATGGCTTTAGCAGTGGCAGGAGGGCGACAGGATCAATTGTGCCTGGCAGAGGGCAGAGAGCAGAAGGGATGTGTGCAAGTGGCCTGGGGCAGTGTCAGAACACAAGCTCATTTTAAAAAGATCAAATATATATGGTACAGGGGGTACTAAAATCTTTTGCGTCCAAATGAAGATTTTTATTGAAAAGAGAAAGACATCTTCACAATTCAGGTACTTAGGGGAAGCAGGAAAATTGTGGGATGATGGTCTGAGAGATGCTGAAAACTAGAGAAGGTAGTTTTGATTTGAGAGCAAGCCTGGTTATTTAGTTGAAGTCTTTTGTTTCAAATTTTTCTTGTAGCCCTCAGCAGTTGAACACATTCCCCCAGGAGTAACACATCACCTGAAAGGCTGGACTGCATTGTACAAACCAAACACCCTTAGAGCCTTGCACTAATTTTGCAAGGCATGTAGTTCTAGGCTGTGCTTCTCTGTCCTATTGGAAAATGGCTATTAAACATTGACTTAAAGACCCTTAAGCTGCAAAGAAATCAGTTCTTGCACATGATGTTCCCATGTAGCTTGCAGCAGGTCTGAAGATGGTGGGCCAAATCCATGTGTTGCTCTGCCACCACAAGTATTTGTGGTTGATCCCCGGATCTTGTAGATCAGAAACTTGTGGCTTCAGTGGTAGTAGTTCAGTGCTCATTTAACTGACTCAGATTCGTGGAACTAACACTAAATTAAACCTTAAGTTTGGAGGTAGAGCAAATACTGAGGTACCACCCCTGGGACTCAGCAGCTTCTGGACTATTTCAAGATGTAGGTTAGAAGGAGGCAAATGCAGTTCACCACTGACAGTGTAAGATGTCTCTTGGGAATGTGCACTAAATGGGAACATATCCAGATATTGGGCTCCCAGATGTGTGAGTCATTGTGAAGCAATCATCCAATCAATCAGTTGGTGTAACAGCAGGAATGAAAAGGCAAAGCATATATAAACGTGAGTTGGAAATTGAAATTCAGTGTGCCATAAGGCACAGGGCCCTGCCAGTGCAGGGGACACTGGCTGTGCCACGGCTGAGAAGCTCTGGGTAAGGAAGTCAGTATTGCCAAGCAGGGAAGGGAAGGCAAAATTCAGCTGCTCACTTGTGTATTGATGTGTAACAACAGTAAACAGAAATGAGATGTGCACCACATGAATAGCCAACTTGCTGAAAATCAAATCCTTTCATTGTTTACAAACTGTGGCAGAATCACCACAGATTAATGACATTTAGAAATCACCACTTCTACTCCGTGTTTTTATAATTGCCTTTTTTTTTTTCCTAATTTGTGTTTTCTTAACCCATTACAGTCAATTCAATATGATACAAATACAAATACTTGTAGCTTAAAGGGTTTATAAACAAAAATGAATGAGGGAGAAACACTATGGTACTTTCCTTGACCCAACAATTACATAGAAAGTTTTCTTATTTTGACATGACTAGACAGATAGAAAATGCCAAATGGTTTTAACTAACATCAATACACAATTAGCAGTCTTTGTAATTAATCAGGGCAGAAAATTGGAGACAAGGGCCTAACACAGGCTTCTGTCAGTCTTCATGTCCACTCTGCAAAAGTATAAATTTTTTCCCTGCTGTTTGGACAATGTTCAAAATGGCTCCTGCACAATCCCAAAATGACAATGACCATTGTTGCCTTTCATTCAGAGATCTGTTAGTCTTTGAAACCCTGTCATTAGTTATGTTCAAAGGCAGGAAATACTAATGAGGTTTGATTTCACCAGTCTCCATGAGGCTCCTTGCATATAATTCCCCTCACAAGATAAACTCACATTTTGTGTTTATTTTGTGAAATATAAACTTAGATGTAAAACATGAGAAAACAGTAGCTGAGAGATGTTATCCTTAAACAGTCCTAAAACTGTGGTAAAGGCACTCCAGTAAAATCCTCAGCCCAGCCATATCATTGCAGCCTGTTTCTGCATTTATGTGATCTTAGATCTTTAATGTCCCTGTTAAAAGCACATTCTGCTTAAGAAACACTTTGGAGTCCTGGTGTGATTGCTTTTCAGTTTAAGTATTTTCTATTTCTTCTAGTACAAAGTAGGAAAAAAGTGTTTTATTTTAATTTTCTGGCCACTCATGGCATTAATTAAAAGACACCAGAGTTCAGTCGCCAAATCCTAAGATGTTTACTTAATTGGAATTTTACAAAAGATCTTTACAGCAAATTACTGAATTCACAGCTGAACTATTTTGCTGTGCAGTTTTTTTTGTGTGAGTCAGAAGGTTTTCATAGTTCAAGTTTTTTACTATTTTTCCAGTGACATTTCTAATGATCTTTCAGAATGACTCACTTATCACTCACCAGTGTGATTAAGCATTTAACATTCTGACTGCTAATGTTTCCTAGTCCAATCAAAAAGGTCACAGAACAATACATTACTAAAAAGCACAGTGTAATTAGGTTACTTGCCATGTACATTATAGCTGCTTGAGTTGAAATGAACTTCTGTACTTAGACTGTTGTTCGTGCAGTAGTCATTACATGTTTCTAAATTTCATCTTTTAAAATGTGGATTTAGTATGTTTTTAGTTGAATAGCTGAGGGATTTTTCATGTGGCTGGTCCTATTGCACAGATTTGGCTTTAAGCTGGGATCAGAAGAAAAAGCATAATCACGTATAAGAATTAATTACAGCTTTAGCGGATAAACTAACTTTAAAAGATACAGGAAAATCTGTACTCATCAAATAGTGACTTTTTTCCAGCTTTGTTGATTGTCTTTGTTGTGGGAAAGTATGAGAAATATTTCAGGAATGACAACCTGATTGCAAAGATAAGTACCAGAAAAGATTTGATCATGTCACTGATATTGATGAGAAAATATAATTTGGGTTTTCATGGGGATTGACTTGATGGGCAAGCTAAAGTGCATGTGTAAGGCTTAGGCTTGTCAGTGGGAAACACTAAGTCTGGTCATTACAGTTAGCTCATTTATGGTCCAAAGAGGCAAGTTAACATTTGTAAGCCTTTGGTCCTTGCTGAATAAAACTGAATTATTTCAGTCAAGCTGCCACCTCAGCTGTAAAATATCAGAGCTATCAGATGGGAGCAGTGATTAGAGACTGCAGAGTGACATAAATCCATCTGCACCTTGGGTGCCAAGGAACCACTGAGACACTCTGTTCCAAGTCATAAGACTACCATAGAAATTATAATAATGAATAATATAGTTTCTTTTTTCAAAGATATTGAGGAAGTTAATGGCTAGTTTATCACACTACACAGAAATAAAAATAACTCATTGGGGAAATTAACAGTATAAACTGTTTTTCTTCTTTACTTGAAGAACTGAAGAAAATTATTTTAACTGACCACTGGTCTGAGAGGTGAAGCAGAGACTGCACAGTCCTCAGTGAAAGGTTTCAGTGCTTTTAAAATATCATTGAAATCTCCCAAAAAGTCAGCCTGGAGAAAGCTTCTCCAGTGTACGCCAACCCCGCTTTCCTAAGAGCTCCTTCTGCCTCTCCAGCCAGTGCTTCCAGCTGATGCCCAGGTTCTGAAAGCATCACTCCTAGCCTTTTTCCTTCTGGAAGGGACACATCTGATAATTTTAGTCTTAGTTGTCATAGAGTCTGCATTAAGGGAGTCTTCAACTTTCAGGTCTCAAGGCCTCAAAGAGCTCTTTATGCCCTTATGCAGCTCAAAGGAGGAAAATTAGGGAGAGAATCTGAGCCTTCAGCCGTCTCTTAACATTCAGATTTAGAGTTGTGTCACAGCAAGGTGTAGCTCCATTTTGTTTACACCATACTTTCAGTGCAATTCTCTCTGCTTCCTCCATGGCAGAGTCATATTCCTGTGTTTTACTTGGTATGTTATTACTGATTTTATTATAGCTCAGAAACATGTAATTATTCATGCTATTAATATGGCCCTGATGGGATGGGTAATCTGTACTGCTTGGTTTGTGTCATAAAATGTGTAATACCCACTTGAATGCTCCTTTGTTATCAGCAGTTATTCAGTAATGACAGAACAATGATGGTGTTTTGATGTTCAAAAGACAGAAGTATTTAAAATCTTTTCCAACAGAATAAAACTCCACAATATAAACAGAGTTCCTCAGTTCCATGCACAGTTAGGTTTTCAGGACTGTCAGGAACCTCCAGAGCCTGTAGGTATAGAGAGGACTTGAAAGCAAAACTTCAGAATAGGAGCCTCAGTTTTCTGCTGGGACCTGTAGTTCCTTCTTCAGCCATAGCTGTAATTCAAGTCTAATTTGTTAAATATATATATGAATTATTTCCCTGGTAGGGACAAGGAAGTCACCACAGTACTAGGGGTTTCTATTGCACAAATAACTCATTTCTAGACCGTGTGCAGAACCCGCTCTTGGGTAAACAGGCTGTTCATGGTCATCTGCATGGGTCATAGGGTGGGAGAGAGGATCTTACTACCTTTATGCTCCTGAAAGTGCATTTGTACACCTGATTACAAAGAGTAATGTCTAAAGATCAAAGTAAAAGGGTAATTTTTAACCCTGTGGTACCCTATAGTGGAGTTAATTACATGAATAATTCAATATATCATAAGCATGCATTGTAAAACCCAGGCAGAGGAAGTACCTACATCTCTTTGCCCAAAGTGCACTGCTGCTGAGAGGTTTAGGTTTGTTGTTTTTTTTTTTTTAATCTGTGTTCTTTCTGAAGTTTTCAAACAGTTTTATCCCACAGATAAGAGGAACAGTGGTACCTGTGTTGCACTGCCTTACAGCAGCACTTTGAAGGGATAAGCAAACAGCTGAGGACGGGTGTTCTAAGGAGCTGTCAGAAGCAGACTGAATTTGGCAGTCAACAGCCACCCCATCTTCTTCAAGGCATCCTTGTGCTCCTTCACCTTCCCTGAAAAGCAAGCAAAATGCAAATAATGAAGTTGTTCCTTTCCTTGCCTTATCCTGACTTTTGAGATCTTGGATTGGTACTGACAGGCAGGAAGAATCTGCATTTGGATGTCCCTTCTCTCCAAGAGCAGGACAATGAGCATTCACTTCAGTTAAAGAAAAGGCTGGCCCAGGAAACTTCTTACCACTACCACCACCACTACTACTACTACTACTACTACTACTACTACTACTACTACTAAACAACCTTCACAAGCAAGGAAACAATTTTTTCTCCATAAGGGTAAATTTAAAACATGTTATGGGTGTGTCTCACATGCTTTGATGGGTATGTCAGACACAAGACATTATTTAGCATTACACAGCACAAGGCATCATCTTTAAATCAAAGTGTTGGCCCAATTTTTCCTTGACATGTAGCAGATGCCATTTGCTTACATAAATCTTCAGATGAGCTTGTTAAGTTATAGGAATAGGCCCAGTACCAAACACAGAGCATGAGAGTCCTCTACAACAACAAATGTTCACACCCAGGAGATAAAGAGCCTGAGCTGTACCAATTCTAGTGCCAGTTTTAGGCAACTCCATCAAGCAGTGCTGTCAAAGTATCATCCTTGTCTTTAAAGGAAACTGAGGCAGGGGATGACATTTACTTGAAGCGCTAGTTTACCTCCCGGGTCAAACTACAAATGCAAAGGTGAAAGCTTTTCTCTCCATCCTCACTCCCAGATGGGTCTTTATAAAGATACCTGCAGCCTTGGAACATAACCTTCCTTCTGGCACATCTCAGAAAACTCCAGTTGCTCATAGTCAGGATCCAAATCTTCTCATAGTCAGGATCCAAATCTTCTCATTTAAATACAGGAGCAATTTAGAGGATCAGCCCTTCACATCAGAGCCACATGAGCATGGAAGGAGCAGAGCCTCAGCACTGCACAGGGTGTGAGATCTGCTGCCCTGGACTGAAGGGAAGGATGAAGCTCTGGGCAGGAGCTGCTCCTCAGGAATCCAAGGAGACAGCAGTGTTCTAGCAGAGGAATTAAATGTTGCTATTGAGAAAGTGACTGATTGGTGATTTGAACAGTATCAATACAGTACTAGATCTGAGGACACATGAGGCAAAGCTGTGGCCAAATGAGATGAGTCTTGGTGTTTGTGAGGCTAAAGAGATTGGTTGAAACTCTTTTCAGCCTAACTTTTGTGAGGCCGCTGTTGGCTGCAGCTGGGCAGTGAGAGTGATACTGGATTCATTGCTGCTTCTTTTTGGGACTGTTTCTCTGAAACAATAAAGGTCTGTTCATTAATCAACTTTCATTTATAAGACTTAGTTCTTCCTCCTTCTGTTCCCTCATTTTCCCCCTTTCCTCTTCTGCCTCTTTTCATCTGCATACACATTGCCTCAAGCATTTGCATGTTCACTAATATTTTCAATATTCATAAAGCAAAAGTAATACATTACCTGTGGGGAAATGCATTCCCATTTATCTATTTTTTCAAGGTGAAGTTCAGACCTTTTCTAAAATGGTGCAGAAGCTTTGTGCTGTCCTAATGGCTGTCACACATGGCCTGGATACTCAGGTGTACTCTGGGTTAGAGTGTGCTCCCAGTCACTTTCCCAGGCACAGGTTGAAGCCTGATACTAAAGACAGGAGATTATATGCACAGAAAGTCTCTAGGATGTTCTTTAAGATGGAAAAGACAGGAAAAGCAAAGATAATGAAGCAAAAAATTAAGAAAGAATAAAGAGAACAAAATGTTAACAGAAAAAGCAAAAAGCAAGTGAGCTGCCATGTAGAATTTGTCTGGACACATTCTTTTAAAAGAAACTGCTAAGTATTCTTCACAAAGAATAGGAACACAGCACTGTGTGCTGCACACATCATACAGGGAGCCTTTAGAAATCCATTTCAAGTCCTTGCTAAAACAAGTTTAGCAGTCTACAAACAAGAATGCTTTTAACATTGCAACACCCACAGCCATTTTATAGATCTTGGGGCTTGGATCTCATTCTTGGTGGGGGTTGCTCTTTATTTCTTATCCAGAGTGTTTACATCTTTGTGGTGTCGGCAATACAGACCCATCTTTATAAGAGCAGCAAGAAAAAAAAACAGCAATAAATCTGTGCAATGTGTCTTCAGTATGTCTATAAATCTGAAATATTTAAATGTAAAACAGTCCCTTTCTTTGTAAACTGTACACTGAAACTAACAAAAGGATTATTCACAATATTTTTATTCAAGATGATCTTAACAAAGATGAGGCTAATATCTTTCCTTGAATGTACTCTTTAAATTGAGAGGCACTGAGAAAAATAAATATCCGCAGTACTTTATTAAAGGTGTTGGTGGTGGTTTGTCACTGTGGAAGTGAAGCCAAAACTGTTCTTACAGAAAGAAATACAGTTCACTGATAAAATTATATAACCTGTGTGTTATAAAGACACAGTATAAAAAGTTCAGCTGTTAAGGTGAAAAAGCAAAATAGGCACAGATAGATCTCTCTTCTATGTCTGTATTAATCATCTTAAATGTAGTGTTATTCAGACAGGTGAATACAGATTCCCATGAGTAATCTGTAAGTAGCTGGGGAGATTTTGTACACCCAGACATCTGTGCTGTGTTTTTTGATGAAATAGGAGTTTCAATCTCCTCTTTTGACAAATGATAATATTTTCATAACAATGTGATCCCCAAAGGATCAAAGATTCACTTTGTTAAATGCCTTTGGAGTGTTCAGCACTTTCTAGACTCAAAAATAGTTTCTGTCTGACAGAGACT
>JACBWW010000625.1:0-27685 GCA_020086605.1 Lanius collurio | reverse complement strand
GCTAAAATCCTACTCTACAATTCTATTCTTCAACCCTACTCTACAATCCTACACTAAGCTGGTTATGGAGAAAACAGTGCTGATACCCGAAGCCATTCCCAAAATCTTTTCTTCTCTTTCCGCTTCTTCACTGAATCAATGAGCGGCACCAGGCTGGAGGCAGGCTTGGCTGATGTTACAAATGGATGCTGCTCAAAGGAAAACAAAACCAATGAAGAATAATGAACCATGACTTTCCAAGATCAGTGTTTCAAAGGCAGGGGTAATATTTGGAAACTAAAAGGGGATTTACTCAGAGTAGGTCTAAGGAGCGTGTTGCAACTGTGGCACAGAGTGCTCCGAGAGCTGGTAGGTGCTCCATCCCTGGAAACATTCCAGGTCAGGTGGGAAGGGGCTCTGAGCAACGTGATCTCTTTCAAGTTGTCCCTGCTCATTGCAGGGTGCTTGGACCAGATGACCTTTACAGCTCACTGCCAGCCCAGCCCAGGATTCCTCACCATTTTCATTTGAAAAACACCAAGAGGGGAGGTCAGGAGGACTCATCTGACAACCCCCTTGGACTTCAGGGGAGGAGGAGCCCATCGTCAGACACTGTTTGGCCTGCAGCCCCTTTGCATTTTACCTCCAGGAGCTCCCTGGCAGACCAGCGCCGCTCCTCGTTTGTCTGCAGGCAGCAGGTCAGGAAGTGGCGCAGCAAAACCGAGAATAGCTCGGGCTGCTGCAGCTGTGGCCTCCCTCCACTGGCTAACAGGAATTGTGCCTGGAGAAAAAGGAAACACGAGGCTCCACCTGCTTCTTTCACATCTGTGAACGCTCTCCCAGAGCCCACTGTTTAAGCTCCACTCTGCAGTGGCAATTTCTGCCCTGGCAGAGAGGCAGAGATGACTTTCCTATACCAGAAAAAAACCCCAAACCCTGATGCAGCCACAGCTTTTCCAACATTCAGCAGCTCTTGCCTTGGCAGCTGATTTCATTGGCTGATGTAGTTAGGGGGAGCTACATCAGCAAAAGCACGTTTTGCTTCTCTGAAGATTCACACCAGCTTGACAGGCAGTTTGGAAGGAGGACTTTGCTACACTAACTCCCTATCCTATGTCTAAAGATTATTACACAAAAAGGATTTCTGCAGTGCTTGTTGGTCTCCTAAGCACAGCTTCCATGAAACAAAACTCATCAAGCTTTTTGTCCTGTTCTTGAAAACAATGGTAATTGGAAGAAATGAAAGGAAATCCATCAGATTTTCCTCAGGTCAGGAAACGAACATCTGGAATCTCATCTTGAACACAGACACGTTAAGATGCATGCAGAAATGTATTGGGATGAAAATGCCTCTTTGGGCACACAGGAGCCACCTGCAGCTCTGTCTCTCAGCAGTCTGCAAGTTCCAGCTTCTCTGATGTGGCAAAAGAAAAGTTTTTCACGGTCAAATCAGAAGAAGGAGAAGTGCAATCCCTATGGTAAACCTCTGCTCCTCTGGATACTCAAGTCAATGCATTGATGATGTACCCATCCCAGAAAGTGCCAGGTAAAAAATGGGAGGTTTTGGCAGGCTCTCCATGTCACCAGGCTCCAGCTTGGTCTCGTGGAGAACGTGGCTCGGGCTGTGACAGAAATAGGGTCTCTAAGTGTTTCAGCAACACTGCCCAAGAAGCAGAAGAGACTATGTGGCCTTTACACCGTCATGCCCAGGTTCCAGGCAAGTTTCCCAGTGAGAAGAACGGGGCTGCAGTTCATCTCTCAAAACCATTTTCTTAGAAACTTTGTTGGGTTTGCATTTCTTTGTTTCAATTTCTGGAAATGTAACACCACCTCTGAGAAGCGTGTTTTCTGTTCTTAGGGCCATCGACATGGACAGGTGAGCTGGAACAACTCAAAACCCAAAGGAAAGTGTTGCCTGAGAATGGAGAGTGTTTGCTTGTGGTAAGGCCTGAGTTCTCCCAGTGATGCAACCAAAACTACAGCAGATGCTGACGTGCTGCAGGGCCACTTTTAGAAGGGGACCTTGGTGGAAGTAGTGCCAGCAGATGGAAATGGGATTTGGTCCAGTGGCAGACAGAAATGGAAAAGACAGAGGGATCAGTGAGTATTTGCTCCTTACCGAGCTAGAACTTCTGTTCCAGTGAGGATTGTTTTCTTCTGCCATTTCAATTACCACCATTCCAAGAGACCAAATGTCCACTTTGGGGCCATAGGGTTCACCTATCACAACCTCAGGCGCCATCCACCAAATAGTCCCTATCACTGAGGTCCGTTGGTTCTGCTCAGGGCTGAGCTGAGCAGAGAGGCCAAAATCAGCTGTGGAGAAAAAAAAAAAATTCTGCAATTAGGAAACCAAGCAAAGAACTCCCCACTGTAAGTCTTAGAACACACCGCTGAATCTCCTGGAAATCCGTCCCTCCTCTATTTCCTCAGGGCTTTAGCCAAGGAAATACGGAATTGGCCACTTCCAAAAATCCCCACATCTTTTACCCTGGCCCCAGCAGTGGCTTTTGTTCCCCAGAAGCTTTGGATTGTCGCTCTACCCCTCTGGAAAGGTTACACACAGACCCAAACCAGTGCCACTCTGGACTGCTTTTTCCTCACCAGACCTCTGTGCACGTTGCAACTTCAGCTCGCTGCAGGGGTCCCTGCACTGCCACCAGCACCACTTTGGGGGAACTGGCAGTGACTCAAAACCCCACAAACTCCACATCCTGAGAACACTGCACCTGACCAAGCGTATACCCACCCAACTTGACAGAGCCATCCCTTCTGAGAAGGATGTTGCAGCTTTTGACATCTCTGTGGATCACATGGTTTGAATGAAGAAAATCCAGCCCCTGCAAGCACTAAGAGAAAACAGGAGAGTGTCACATTACTCACTTTTTAGAGGCAAATGCCATTTTGGGTGCACTATTACCCTTTTCAGCTGAGGACTCTGAGAAATGAGTCTCTTTTACCATTAGTTTCAAATCCTGCCGCCGGCACCTTTGCTTTCACAGCAAGGAGTGCCATGCAGACAGGCTCCAGGCAAACATTCAGACAGGCAAGATGGAGAACAGCAAATACAAATACAAGAGACAGAGCAAGAATACAACAGCAGGAGATAAGAGTACAAGAACAGAGTCCAGTGAGTGCAGGCACACTGCCACACAGTTCACCTGCTTCCCCACAGCGTAGCAGCAACACAGAAGCAAAGTTTGGCACATGGAATCGCTCCAGTTCTCAGCCCCTGTTTCCCAGACAATCCTGCCCTCAGAAGCACAGGTGGGATCCCTGACCTCCCGAGTGACGGATCCCATCTCGTCTTCAGACATGTGAGTCTCGCTGATGACATCGGTCAGAGTGCCTCCATCCAGGTACTCCATCACCAGCCAGAATTCATCATGCACAAGGTAGCTGGAAGAAGGAAACGAGGCCGTGGAGATGAATGTGCATGGCTACACTACTCCTTGGAAAAGACAACAGTTGATTCTTGTTTCCAGGTCTCTTTGAAACAAGGACAGACTAAAAGGAATAGACATTCCCTCTAGGCTGTGCAGTGAGTGCAGTCTGTGAGGTCTCAAGGAGAAAGGCACAGCTGTGAAAAAGGAGATGTCTTAGATGGCCAGTGAGCGAAAAAGGCAGTTTAGTAACAGCCCAGGCAGAAAACCTGTCACACGTGGTGTTCATGGAAAAAAAGCACCTAGTCTTGCAGGCACGCACAGCAACGGGAAAGAGGGGCAACAATCCAAGAGAAATCCTCTCTAGGATGGTTCATCAGCATTTATGACTCTTGAGAAAAATCAAGCCCCAAAACAATGTGGTGGCAGTGATCTTAGAGGGTACTGACTTAGTAAGATAGCACTGGTCCAGGCTTTTAAAGAATTTTCAAACTATGTGTGCCAGGGAAGGCTAGTGCAAACAAAAGGCACTCTCTTCCCATCCATTGGAGATGAGCAGAGAAATAATAATTGACCATTAATTACCACCTTTTTTTTCAGCCAGTGACCAAAGAGGGTTTTTTAACCTCTCATGCTTGCAGTAGGTAAACAAACACTCATGAGATAAAACCATGACAACTCACCTGTCTAAATAATTGACCAGGTTGGGATTCCTATTCATCTTCATGACCATGAGTTCATTGAAAGTCAGTTCCTTCTGCCTCGGTCCTTGGAGATTAATTTTCTTTATGGCAACCTAAAGTGACAATGAAAATCAGTACCTTGAAAAGTTGGTGACACGAGACCACCACACACATGGAGCAAGTGATTTTGGAATGACACAGCCAAGCTGTGCCAAAGTGAGTGCCCTGTGATTAGACACTGGAGGAATTAGGAACTGACGTTCCAACAGCCCATTTGTCCTCTCGCTCGGGGGCAGTTACAGGGCACGTGGCCACTGACATTTTGCCTTGCCAACTTGGTAGCAATGGTGCCACAAGTATCACCCACACAGCTCTGCCCACCCTCTCTGCTGCTCTGCCTGGGATCCAAAGAAGTATTCCAAGCCTTGCTACTCTGTGGATACATCCTGGGCTATAAGCAGGGCTTAGGGCTTTTAGGGACGCCTTGCAGATCCCTCCCTACGTGCAGTTGCCAAGGGCAGCACTGCAGGTGGCTGAGGAACTAACTACCAGTAAGACTCAGATGTATTTGCTGGCAGCCAGAAATGAGAATTCAGGACTCTGAAGCTGCAGCCCCAAAGAGCACTGAGATGCTCTAAGGCACCCGCTTTGTTTTAGGCGTTGAGAGCGAGAGAGCACCTCCTTCTCCAAAAGGAGCCGCTGCTCTCCTTGCCTTCCTTCTGGCAGCTGAGAAGGACAAAGACCGTCCCAAATGTATTTTGGCGGCTGGCACTGGTCTGTGCTTCTTGTGCCTTTGCAGCACAGCTCTACCGGTGACCCAAAGCTCCAGCCACAGCTCACACCAGAGGGGAAAGCCCTCGAGAGCTGCAGAGTCTGCAGGGGCTGTGGACATTTACCTCTCCTCCTGTGGCAGCGTCGAGTGCTCTGAAAACCGCTCCGAAACCCCTAGAAACAAACCAGCAGCAAAGAAAGGAGAAGCCCTTTAGATCTTGGACTGAAAGTCAGCCCAGACAGGAGATCTCTGCTGCAAGTGCCTAAAACCTGCAGCATGCATGAGGGCTCTGCCAGAGGGCACAGGATGCATTTTCCTCTCAAGTGCAAGGGCACTGGGCCTGTTCCTGAAGCTTTGGGGTTTAGTGCCTCAGCTCAAAGAGAGAGCTTCTTCTTTCTACTTGGCTTTCAGTTTCTAAACTGTGTGGATCTAATTCTGACCAGCGAGTATTTCCTTCAGCCAGCTCTTGGAAAGAACTGTCCCTGAGAACTGTTCTCTGACAGCTACCAGGGGGTAGGTTGCTCTTTCAGGAGAGCAAGATTCTTCTCCTTTCATTAGTGTGGCCGCATGATTTTGAGACCTACGAAAATGCTAGGAAATTAACACGCAGCTGTCCCACACTTGAGAGACAAGAGATCTTCCAGCTCCTGTTCCTTGCTGCAGCCAAGACCGTGGCAGCATGGAGATGTCTTTGACAATGCCTTCTGAGCACACTTACAAATTCTGAGCAGCACGGAGAGATGGGCCAATCTAAGCCCAGTGTCTGAACATGTTTCCAGCTTGCCTGACTTCACACTTGATAGATATTCCACCAGCAGAACACCCGGCCCATGGTTTTGTAGAAGGAACCGTGGCTGGACTCACCCGTGGCCAATGTTTTCCAGTTCAATGTATTTCATCACTGGATTTTCCATGCTGATCATTTTCCCTGAGGAAAACAAAATGCAAGATGCTCACTTTAAAGCAGAGATGCCACCTTCCAGGAGATACCAATGGCAGCCCCTCAGGCAGTCTGGGACTCTGAGCCTTTTGTGCTTATCTGGGTAAGAACAACAACAGCGACAAGAACCACAACAGCAACAAGACAGGCAGCTCTGCAGCACACATGGCTGGCACAGAGATGGATTTTCTACGGTCCTTTGAAGAGATCTCTTGAGAGGAAACAAAGCACAGGGAGATGCATTTCCAGAAGCGGAGGGCATCTTCTCCACCTTTCAGCAGTTTTCCAAAAGAATGCCTTTCTCTTTTTAAACCAGAGCAGCTCATGCTCTGAGCAATACCAGCAGGGCTCTCAGCATCAGGACCTTCACCCTTTATGAGCCAGCTGAGCTCCAAGATGCCCTTGCCCGTGCCCCATGGGAAGAAACACACTGTTTGTCTTCACCCTGACAGCGCGGATCAGCCGCTCGCATTGGACTCGCCCTCTCACCTCCACACGTCCCCATCTTCCCAAGCGGGCACAGCGGGCATGGGCAGCAAGGACAGCAGTGCTCCTCAGGTGCTGGCGTGGCATGGACAGCTGCCCAGAGGGGATGCTGACCCTCTCGTGAGTGCAGGCCGTGCGATGCAGAAGCCAGCCCAGACGAGGGGCTGCTGCCTGCCGGCAGCTCCGCGCTGCAGCGGCCCGGCGGCAGCGGGACTCTCCCAGCTAAGGAAGGCTCCAGCCTCTGCAGTCGCACTGGCCCTCGGGGGCAGCTACCTCAGCAAGGCTGGGAAAGCCCAAGGATGAGCCCTGACAAGCACTGGGAAGAAGCCACAGCCAGACCAAGCCCCGTTACAAGCTCTTGCCCCCATTCAGGACACAACAGGATTGGCTTTGAGATCAGACACACCCAGGTGAGCATCAGGGCCCTTTTTGTCCCAACAGGTGATGGTAGACACAGAGTCAGCTGGGCTCTGTTCTCAGCCCCACCAGGTCTTATCTGGGAGCACAGCACTGGCAGCTGTTATGGGCAGGAAGCAGATTAAATGGGTTGAGCTGCAGAATCACAAAGAGCTTGATGAGATTTCCTCGAGAGTGAGCTGTGTGCAGGGGTTGGGCCAGTGGGTAGCATTCTAACAGTCATGGCAGTGAGTCAGGGATCAAGGAATGAAAAAGTGCCATGGATCTGAGGAGCAGACAGTGGATGGGCTGGAGGCTCACTCCTGAGAAATGCCTGCAGTGCAGTTTTACCTGACCACACCACATCGATGTGTCTCATGGACACATCCTTATAAGCATCAAACTAGGATATTGAGTAGGGATTGTTACAAAAGTGTCTGCTTTTTCTTTGGGGGCACGCAGAAAACACCTCTCGCTCTCTATTTGTGCTGTCACTTGATGTTCTTTCAAAGGAGTTCTCACTGACAAAAATGTTGCATTCTCATAAAAACCAACTGTAGATGGAGAAGTGGTATTTGTAACACTTGATGACACCACTAAGACACCTGCAGCAGGAGAGCTCCCCTGCAACGGAGGAGAAGAAAAAACAACTCCACAAAAAGAAAAACCAAACTCAAAAAGCTTCCAAAAACAAATAAAAAAATCTCCAAGCCAGTCTGAGCTGTGCTCAGGGGCAGCAGGAACACCCAGAGCACTCTCTTGCTGCCTTGAAGCACAGCAGTTCCTGTGTGGAGTCCTAGAAGTCCCTGTGACACCAAACTGCAGAGGAACACTTGGTACAGCTCTGCTGACACATGCACACAATACACTGTCCCTCACACAAGAAATACACAAGACGTACTCAGCAGCTCCAGGTACTTCTCCTCAGTCTCCTGTTTCTGAGCATCTGCGGCCACTCTGGACCTAAAAGAGCTGAGCAGGCTCCTCTCCTCAGCTTGGCGACTGGAGACACCATGAAACGAGGCTGCTGCAGCACCGTGCTGCATGACAAAGCTTGTGTAGATCTGCGAGAAGAAGTGAGATTGTGTCAGAAAAGTGGCTGGCAGAAATTGCCACCAGATCACATTTCAAATGCAAGCCCTTAGGAAGATGCTGTCGGCCACATCCAGGGCAGCAGCTGAGATTCAGCAGCCCAGGACGTGACCTTCAGAGCAGCTGTGCTGGAGAGCACAGCAGGATGGCACTCAGAGACATCACCCCACCTGCCTGCTGCTCTGCAGAGGAAAGGCAAGAAGGGCACAAAGCACCAGTTTGGTGACTGCAGCAGCTATCGCTGTTTCACTCACTCGCTTTTCTACAGCCTCTTGCTCCTGAAGGAGGCGATTCACTTTCTCCTGGAGTGTTTGAAATCCTTCCTCCAGTCTCATATCCCGTGCGTTGATCCTAGCCTCCATTTCCTGCAGCTCTGCCTGCCGCTGTCTGTTGAGGATCTCCAAAACACAAGAGGGAGGATATTCCATGAGTGGAGTGCCTCCCACTCTTACACTAACCTGGTCTTGTAGATTGCTCCTGTGCTGATGGAGATCCTTCTCCTCTTGAGGGCTGTTCATGTCTTCCTTGTTCCTCCTTTTCACTGCCTTGATGTCACTCTGGGCTTCAGGCAGCTCTGCTTGTGGCTCTGCCTTGATGTTCTGTACACACAAATGCAGAGCAAGTGACTGGGAGCTGCCATCAGGCCCAGCTTTTTCCTCTTTTGGCCTCTTTCCTCATTCAGCCACTTCTTTCTGCTTCCCTACCCAGCTCTGCTTCCGTTGGAGCCCTCCCATCCCGGCGCTGCTCTCGGCTGATTACAAGGCTCTGTGCTTTCAGTGCCTGTGGCACTCCTGGCCTCCTCAGCCCCAAGAGCTCCGTTTTATGCCCCTCTTGCCGCCCTTCACTCTGTCACCTGGCTACTCAGGCTTACCTGGCCATTCTCTCGGGGCTCTTCCACCTGCTGCCTGAGCTGCTCCAGCTGCTCTTGGGCTGGCAACAGCTCTCCCTGAGTCTGGCACAGCATCTCTGATAGAGCAACCTGCTCGTGCTCTTTCTCTAGGAGGACCTGCACAGAAAGCAAGAGAAGGAGGGCTTTAACTTCCCATAAAATATTTTTGGGGCACCACTCAGAGACTGATGGGCTCACACATTCCCAAAGCAATGTGCTGCTGCTCTCCTGGGTCCTTCTCTGCCCATGGGGAGGCACAGATTGCAAAGTGACAGTGGCAGTACAATCAGGGTCCATCTGGGAGTGAAGCTCCAGCAGATTCTTAGGCAGCTGACAGGGAATGTGTGGCATTTCTCAAGGCTCTGCTGAGGACCTCCCTCCTCTTCTGTCGTGTCCTGTTTGTCTTTCAGAAGTCACTGACACCCAGCCCTGTCCCACAGCCCCACCCTGGCTCTGCAGGTGGCTTCCGGTGTGAGCTGACTCCTTGTGAGAGACACTTGTGGAGTTCATGTTCTCTTCAGGCCTGCACTGCCATTCCTGCCTTTCTGACATTTACACTCTTGGTACAAACCCTGGATTATTCAGGAGATAAGGATGCGCACAAAGACCCTCTGATGGAGGTCAGAGGGCCTCTACGGCCGCCTCAGTACATGGAGGAGGAGCAAGGTGTTTATTCTCCTCCCTCTTTTGTCAGCTGAGAATTCTGCCCAGCAGTAACAGAGGCTCTCAGAAGGCCCCATTAACAAATTAACTTACACACCCTTTGGGATGCCAATGAAGAAGAGCGTGTGTCATGAAATGCATGTATGACCAGAGTCACCAAACCCCATCCAGAGGATGGGATCGTTGCACACCCTTAGGACAGGCCAAGCTTTAAAGGATAAACAGGGGGCTTCAGGGCAGAAGAGGCTGGAGGAAGAAAACACCTCTGAGGGGAAAAAACAACCATGTTGGGAGGGGGAAACATCTCTGCCTGCTCGGGATCACTCGATGGAACATGTCTCTCCTTTCCTTGAGGGATTGCTTTAGGCACCTCCAGATGCCCTTGTGGTGAGCACTGTCATGTAGAGATTTATGCAAGTCTGCTTGATGGTCCCTCCGGAGCCTCCCTTTCTCCAGGCTAAAGCTGCCTCAGCGCCTCCTCATGAGACTTGGGCTCCACACCCTTCCCCAGCTCCCCCGCCCTTCTCTGGACACGCTCCAGCCCCTCAAGGTCTTGGTGCTTCCCAGGGGCCCAGACCTGGACACGGCACTCGAGCTGCGGCCTCACCGGTGCCCAGCACAGGCACACGCTCACTGCCCTGCTCCTGCTGCCCCACTACTGCTGACACAGGCCAGCATGCCCTTGGCCTTCCTGGCCACCTGGGCACACGCTGGCTCCTGCTCAGCTGCTGTGGGCCAGCACCCCTGGGTCCTTTTCTCCCACACAGCTCCCCAGGCACAAAGTTGCACATTTGACTTGAAATACGGCATCCAGAAGTTCAAGAGCTCCTTCCTGTTCTTAAGCACTAAGAGACAGCAGTCAAGGACCTGCAGCTTTGCCCCAACTCTAGGCTCCAAATGGCGTTGGAAAAACAGAATTCACAACACAAAGTATCAGCAGAAACATGGCAGCCTCTGGTTGTTGCCCCAGAAGAAGGCTTCCCAACTATGCAGTTTGTTTCTTTTGCCACACGGGAAAAGAGTGGCCCCACACAGCTCCATGGACAGCACAATCATCTCTTTGCAGCTTGCCAAAAGCAAAACCACGGGCACACTCAGAGCCCCTGTCAGCTCTGCTCCTGACTGCTCTGCCTCAAGAGGCAGGAGAACAACCTGGCAACAAAGGCACCAAAATCCCCGACTTCAAGCAGCAGCTCCCCGTCCCCAGTGTGCCTCAGAAATACTCCCAGGTAGGCCCACCCAAGAAGCTCATGAGGACAAAGCACCCCAAAGAACCTGTGGGCTCAGATCAACAGGTTTTTGTGCCTGCTCGGCCAGCCTGTGGAGCGGGACACGCCTCTCCAGGCCTCAGTGTCCCTACGTGCCTGGCAAGGCTGAGAGCGGTGTCTTTGGACGGCTCCCTCCTCTGGGGACAGGGGACGGAGCCTTCATGATTCAGGTTTGCCCCTACTGGAATCCCAGCAAGCTGGGGCCTAAACGTGACAGGCCAAAGGCCGTGTTCCAGCTGGCACTGGCTGGGGGGAATCGCTGGCTCCTGGCAGGACTCCGGCACTCGGCATCAGCAGCCACCAACAGCAAATGCTGGCCTGCCAGAAACTTGCTGCCCTGATTTCCTCTAAAGACAGCACCAAGCAGAACTGGCACTTACTGGCTCAGAACGTTCAGCTTCACATCTGGGCACTGCTGGAGGGATGTGGACATTTTGCTCCTCTTTGGCCTCTTCTCCAGGAGCAGAGGGAGCCAGACGAGAGCCTGCGGTTGGTTCTGTGCTCTGTGGACAGGCAGTAGCGTGAGGGACAGGCAGTTACCTGTCACTTCTTACCTTCTTTCTATTCAGCTCTACAACCAGCTCTACTGAGGAGAAATCATAACCTTTGAGAGCAATGAGCAAAGACCCTCCAGCTAAAGTAAAATGGGCTAATTCAACAGAGCTGCATATTGCTCGGAATTAGATATTCCACCCTGGCTACTGTCAGCAAGCAACTGTTGTTGTCTCTGCAAAACTGGGCTTTTAGTTCTTTAAAAGCTCAGAAATGTAAAATTAGGTATTACACAGCGATGCCTTTGCTATTGCTGCAGCAGACATGGAAATGGATTTTCTTTCAGCCCCCCCAGCTGGCCCTCCACACTCTATTGCCACATGCCAAGCTCACAGCTTGCTCCACAATTCTTAAACACCGGGAACGCCAAAGGTTCCTTTGTCACTCACCGCAGGATCAACGCCTCGGAACACATGGATCAGGTGACCTGCAGTGGGCAAGGGAAAATGAACCAGATGCTGTGAGAAAACTGATCGTGCTGGTGAATCCCGCAGAACAAGTCAACCCAAACAGAGATTATTTTCCTTTCACAACATCCCTCCAGCAGACAGAGTTCTTCCACACTGTCAGCAAGAGAGCAGGGCTATGTTCTTGGTTGTGCCTACGCTTTGGCCTGCTTTGCCAGTAAATGAGTACAAACTTGATTAAGAAAATGCACATTGTTCTTTAACACTCAGTATTTCTGATCTTCCCAACAGCTAAAGCAGCCTTTTGTATCCTCTCCTTCAGGTCCTTTTTTTTTCCAAATCAGTTGCATGCACCAATTCCCATTCAGTTACTGAAAACTGTTGCCCAGAAAACCTTCCCCCAAATCCCCCGGAGCTGTGGCAGTTCTACTGTCAAACAGCCCAGGAGCAGCTCTGGGGTTCAGGAGCAGACACTCACTGTTTTGGAGTTTGCACTTCATTGCAAAAAGAATCGATATTTTAGTCCTCAGTAAAGGGTCAAATCCTTTAATGACAAAATTTAGAAGAAGCTTTCCCTGAATTCAGGGAGAACTGCAGAGTTTTTAGAAGGCCTTCTGAGAACACCTCCCCATCTGCCTTTTCAAAGTTGTCCTGTTTCACCCAGCACACTGAGGAAGTGACAGACTCTGCTGCCACAGACTCTCCCATGGAGGGAAGGGAACCCCTGCACCTTCCCTTGCAAATGCTGCCCTCACCTCCCTGCCTACAGACACCCCCTTTTTAAGCACAACGTGCTGACAGGAGCTTTACCAAACCAGTGGCATCCTAATGGTCATTTTCTTTCAAAATCTACTCAGTGACAAAGAAAGAGCAGGAAGACATACACAGGCCAGGCCGGGTTACACCCGGGGAAAGCCTGTACTTACGTGCCAGGTGAGTCAGGTAATAGCCGGAATAACCAACGCCATAAACAGTGCAAACTGCAGCAGCGAGTGCCTCCATGATTTTAGCACTGCTCTGCAAGTTTGCAGACTGCGCTCCAACACAAGAACAAACAAGGCTCCTGTCAGGGTGCAGCTGCCCCCCAACAAGGCCTCAAGCAGGAGGATGCTCCTGCTCTGAGCAAGCCCAAGAGCTGCTCTGACAAGCAGTCAGAGCTGGGGCCTTCCATGCACCAAGGCAACCTGCTGATGGCACCACGACGACGTTGCAGCCGTGCCCTGACATCACAGAGCAGCTGCTCTGCGTTGCTCTGTGACTTGATGCAAAGCAAGCCAAGCTTCCCTGCAGCAAACACCAAATAGCCTGGGAAGTTCTCCTCTGTCACAAAGCAGCACAAACCCCCCTCGTGGGCCAAAGCCTTTTGTTCAAGGGGTCCAAGAGTAACTCGAAGAGTGCCCCAAGCACCTACAGCCTGTAGCCCAAGTGACCCCTGAGATGGGACCACAGCAAAGGAGACGAGAGCAAGCAAATGGCCCAAAGCATTGTCCAGAACC
Organism: Lanius collurio; assembly: GCA_020086605.1. NCBI lineage: Eukaryota > Metazoa > Chordata > Aves > Passeriformes > Laniidae > Lanius > Lanius collurio. Next base: position 14,679 of record JACBWW010000625.1, on the reverse strand, counting down.
AGGAAGGAAGGCACTATTGGCATAAGAGCTGTACTAATTCCTAACAAATCTCCCCACATATTTGCACTTTGATTGGACATAGCCCAGGCCCCTCTAGGTACCTCTCTACCTCTACCTTTATTCCTCTATTGGAAGCAGTAGAACTGGCAGGATTTGCCTAAAGGAGGAATGCTGGGGGGTTCTCCCGGCCCGTGCTGGTTGGGGTCTGGGACTCAGACCCAAGAAGCCGTGGCTGACCCGGAGAGGTGATCCCGTGAGGAACCGTCTGGAGAGGGGATCCCGTGAGGAACCATCTCCCAGGGGGTCGTGGCTTCTCTCAGCCCTCGGCCGGGGTTGCCTGCAGAGGTGCCTGGCTCAGCAGCCATCAGCTCTCAGTGATTCAGCAGTGATTTCAGCTCTGCTCTGCAAGGCAAACCCCCAGGGCCAGGCCCGGACAGAGAGAGGAGAGGTCCTGCTGGTGGTTCTGCAGAAGCAGCTTTATTCTTCCATCTTCCGCGAAGGGGTGACCAGAGACGGATCCTCCCCGACTCGGGGCAGAGGGGTCTCTTTTATGGGGTACAGAGGTGGGTGTGAAAGGGTGAGAAACCAATGGGTATTAGGGTATTTTACATAGAGTTTCCTAGAGGATCATGGGTCTGTATTCTCTCGCCATAACCAGAAGATTCCCTCTTTCCCAAAGAGGGGCCTGCAGGGGGATTGTGTAACCTCCTTATCTCCAGGCCTTCCTGCCAGGGCAGGGGCTTATCAGACCCCACATCTGGAGATTGTGCAGTTCCCTTTATCTAAACAAGGGCTTCCTGCCAGGACAGGGGCTTGTCAGACCCTGCAATTGATCACTACAGGGGCGGTGATTGATCGATATTGGGACAGTGATTGATCACTACAGGGGCAGTGACTGATCGATATTGGGACAGTGATTGATCACTACAGGGGCAGAGATTGATTGATATTGGGGCAGCGATTGATCACTACAGGGGCAGCGATGGACCACTACAGGGCTGGTGATTGATTGATATTGGGGCTGTGATTGGTCACCACAGGGGTGGTGATTGATCGATATAGGGGCAGCGATTGATCACTACAGGGGCGGTGATTGATTGGTATTGGGACAGCGATTGATCAATATTGAGACAGCGATTGATCACTACAGGGGCGGTGATTGATTGATATTGGGACAGCGATTGATCACTATAGGGGTGGTGATTGATCGATATTGGGACAGCGATTAATTCATATTGGGACACTGATTGATCACTACATGGGTGGTGATTGACCGATATTGGAACATTGATTGATCACTACAGGGGCGGTGATCGCTCATTCTCGCGCGGCCGTTGGCACCTGCTCAGAGCCCGTCCAATGCCGTCAGTGGCACCGATGTCCAGGACAGCCTGGAGCTCTCCTGGGCCAACGTTCCCTAATTAGGGCCCTGCGGACACTTCAATTCCTGTCCAGACCCACGTCAGTACACCAGTGAGGTCACAGCACTTGTCCATGTGTGTCGCTTTAGGACACGAGGGAGAACACACGCACACGAGAGATTTCAGAAGGGCTAAAAAAGGGGTGTATGTTTATTAACTTCCAAATTTATGGATCTCTTAACCACGACAAGGGTTGGGTGAACAAGGTAATTTTCTCTACAAACACATTGGCTACAAGAGATGCCCATCAGGGTGTTTTTATCATAGCGCAGGTATGTAAACATTCTCACAGTTAGGGAAACATAGCTATGGTTTACATGACAGACTGTGAGAACTCTGATTACAAAAGTAAAAACATCAGAAAGCTGAGAGAAGCAGGCAACACATGTGCTCAAGAATCCCCCACGGGGACACGGCTCTCTCCTCCACGGGGCACAAAGCAACAACACTCCCAAGGAAAATCTTCCCCTGTGGGCTCTGCGGCTCCTTGGGCAAGTTCCAGAGCAAAGAGTCAAGGCAGGCACCTGAAATGCTTTCCCAGCTGGCCCACAACACATCTCTGATGGATCCAGAGTGTCCCTGGGAAAGAGAGAAGCAGAGCCCTTCATTAATGCCCTGCAATGTCAAACAGGAATCACAGCCAGGGACAGCTCCCAGGAACAACTTCTCAGTGGATTTTCACTTCTTGGAAGCCCAAGATGTCTGAATGTCTTCCTGGTGCCTCAGGCCCTTGGCTGAACAGGGCTTATCAGAAATGCTGGCAGGGGAACATCATCTCTCCTCCTCACAGGACACCTCTGCTTGCCCGATTAGCTCCGAGTGGCTGCCTGGGGACAAGCCCCTCTTTCTCCATGTCCCTCGGGATGGGCACATCCTGCTCAGGGCCAGCGCTGGCCTGGGCCCAGGGCCAGGGCATTGCAGAGACCCTCTGTGGGGACAAGGGCCTTGGGGAGCTGTGGGCATGTCCCAGGCAGGGACAGTGCTGCAGTTTGAGCCATGTTGGGGATGGGGTCCTGGGAGCACCCGTGTGGGGCAGCTGTGCAGAACGGGAATCAGGTGCAGGAAAATGGGGTGGTGTGGATTTAGGAAGTGCCACACGAGAGCCATTCCCCAAAACTCAGCCTTGTGTGCAGCTGATCACCATCCCCCAGTGCTCCCCAGGGTCTCCAGGGACTGCAGACCCCAGTCATTGGGCTGATCACATTGCCCATGACCCCACTGCTCCCCACATGTTGGGTCTGGGGCTGGGAAAGCTCTGGGAGGGAAGGGGCAGTGGGAGATGGGGGGATCTGGCTGTGGGGGCTGCAGGAGGATGGATTGTGTTGGACTGGGGATTGTCCCCACAGGTCCCCAGCTGCCTTTGGCTCCCTGCCCCACTGGGCCTTGGCCCCCGCAGGGTTCTGGGCCCTTCCAGGGCCGGCTGCCCCATGCAGGAAGCTGGAGGCAGGGCGAGCAAGGGGGGCTGGAGGTGTGCTGCAGGTGGGATGGACTCTGTGCCAGAACTGGGCTTGTGGCCAGGGCTGGGGGCTGTGCCAAGCCGGGCCTTGGCCTGAGGGCTGTCGGGGAGGGCGCAGGGAGGAGTCCCAGCAGGGATAAAGGTGCTCCTGGCCCGGTGCAGCCTCAGCCAGCGCTGCCCAGTGCGAGAGGAAGATGAAGGTGGCTGTGCTCAGCGTGGCACCAACCCCTGGTGGCCCTGGGAGCATGGGAATGCTGTCCCAGCCAGGCCTAGAGGAGGAAATGGCCCTCTCCAAAGGCTCGTCCCCCAGCTCCCAAATCCCCTTTCCCAGGCTTTGCTTCGGTTGGGGACAGGGGTCTGGAGCTCCCCCTGAAACCCCTTGCTACCACCCCTCTGCCCTCACTCACCCTCGCAGATGAGCTGGAGCTCTTCCTTGTGGCCCCTCAGGTGCCGCCCCGGCTGCAGAGGGCTCTGCTCCCCGTGCGGACGATGGGTGGCATGGGCAGACACACAGAGATTTCAGGGGCACGTGGGGGATTCATGGCCAGCACCTTCGGGCTGATGCCGTTGATCCTTGCTCCCTCCTGGCCATGGCAAGAGCTCCATCCCCACCCTCACAGGGAAGAATTTCTTCCCAATAGCCAATTTAAGCCGGCCCTCTTCCAGCCTGACGACATTGCCCCTTGTTCAGTCACTCCACACTCTGGTCCAAAGTCTCTCTCCAGCTCTCTTGGAGCCCCTCTAGGCTCGTGAGGGTGCTCAAAGGTCCCCCCAGAGCCTTCTCTTCTCCAGCCTGGGCCCCTCCAGCTCTTGCTGCCTGTCTCCATAGAGGAGCTCCAATCTTGGGATCAGACTAATTAAACTAAATCTCAAGGCAAGAAATCAAGTACTTGACAGTGATGAACCACCAGGCTTCCAGATTAGAGAAATTATGTTTAAAATGTCTCAGCAATTGCAGCAGCTATAGAAAAAGAATAAAAACAAGGAAATTGAAGTAATAAAACAACTGAAACCAGACATAATAGAATGCTGACATCTCCAAACCAAGGACACTTGGCCAAACAGCAAAGACAACGCCAGATTATGAGGAACAAAATAAGGCCATCTCATCAAACCGGCTAAAGTGTAACTGTGGCAGGGGAGATGGTGATCACCAGCTCATGGCCGCTAACCCAAGACACCCACCAACTCAACAGATGGGTGAAGGGTCTGGAGCACAAGTCCAATGAGGAGCAGCTGAGAGAGCTGGGGGAGGGCTCAGCCTGTAGAAAAGGAGGCTCGGGGGGGCCTTCTGGCTCTCCACAACTCCCCGAAAGGAGGCTGCAGCCGGGGGTGGTGGGGGGCCGGGCTCTGCTCCCAGGGAACAAGGGACAGGATGAGAGGACACAGTCTTAAGCTGTACTAGAAGAGGTTTAGGTTGGACATTAGGAGGAATTTCTTCACAGAAAGGGTGATTAGTCACTGGAAGGGGCTGCCCAGGGAAGTGCTAGAGTCAGCATCCCTGCAAGTCTTTAAGGAAAGACTAGACATGGCACTCAGTGCCGTGGTCTGGTTGACAAGGTGGTGTCCAGTCACAGGCTGGACTTGATGTTCTCAGAGATCTTTCCCAATGAGTCTGAGGGTACATCTCATCATTATATTCAACTCTGTGAAGGAAGAGAAGGGGCAGACACTGATGTCTCCTCTGTGGTGCCCAGTGACAGCACCTAAGGGGACCTGAAGTTGTGTCAGGGCAGGTTTAGGCTGGATATCAGGAAAAGCCTCCTCCAGAGGGTGTTTGTGCACTGGAACACTGTGCACTGGCTCCCCAGGGAAGTGGTCCCAGCACCGACCTGACAGAGCTCAAGGTGCACGTTTGGACAATGCTCTCAGGCACACGGTGTGATTGTTGGGGTGTCCTGTGCAGGGCCAGCAGCTGGACTCGACGAACCCTGAGGGTCCCTTCCAACTCACAGCGTTCTGCCATTCTGTAATTGATTCTGTCATGAACACAAGCAAAAAGTGAACACGTTGGACAAATTGGCATAAGAAGAGCAAGAGAGCCCTTTGACAGCTGCACCTGGGTCACAAGCCCAGCTCCTTCAGCCCTTTGGCCGCCTAAGTGGCCCTTTGCCCCCTCTCCAACGTCCTCTGCCCCCCTCAGACAGCCTTTGCCGCCCTCAAACGCCCTTGCCCCGGCCCAGCCGCCCCTTGCCCGCCCCTTGCCCGCCCCTTCTCGGCCCGCCTTTGCCCGTGCCTTTAATTCTCTTCCCGCCAGTGCTTCCCCTCAGGGCGGCCGCTCTGGAGGAGGCGCTGAAGCGGGCTGTGGGCACCGCGCTGCTGCGGCCGGCTGGGCACTCTGGCGGCGGCTGCATCAGCCAAGGCCGGCCCTCCGACACGGAGCGCGGCCGGGTGTTGGTGAAGAGCAATTCCGAGGGGGAGGTGTGGCACGGAGGGGATCGGAGGTGCCGGGGCTGGGCGGGCGCCGCCGAAGGGAGCAGCGTGCCTGGGTTGTGCCAGTGCTGGTGTGGCAGCAGGAGCAGGGCAGTGAGCGAGCCCCTGTGCTGGGCACTGCTGCGGCCGCCCCTCGAATCCTGAGGGCAGTTTGGGGCATCTCCCGACAAGAAAGGCATTGAGGGGCTGCAGGATGTCGAGAGGGGAACGGAGCTGGGCAAGGGGCCAGAGCACCAGTAGTGGCTGAGGGAGCTGAGAAAGGGGCTCAGCCTGGAGAAGAGGATGCTCAGGAGGGACCTTCTGGTTCTGCACAACTCCCTGACAGGAGAGTGCAGCCAGGTGAGGGTCAGGCTCTGCTCTCAGGGAACAAGTTAGAAGAAGCAGCCTCAAGTTGTGTCAGGGCAGGTTTAGACTGGATGTTGGGGAAATTTCTTCACACACAGGCTGGTCAGGCAGTGGCACAGAGTGCCCATGTACTGGGTAGTGGTGGGACTCGGGGATCTTAGATGGCTTTTTTCTAACCTTAACAATTTTATGGTTCTGTGATTCTGTGGCAGCAAACAGAACTGTGTTTGAAGCTTGACTGTATTATTTGGTCTGGAAATTCATGATGTCTGAATGTCAGCACATCCCACACCATTCTTCTGCTCTCCCAGCTGATGGTATATATTGTCCATGGCTTCCTAGACGTTTACTGTATTACTAGAATATTGCACACATTTTGTGTGTATGCAGAACCTAAGTTGCTTTGACTCAGCTGTTTTACGAAGTGAAATTTCTGCAGCTGTAAAATTATCATCAAGCCTGATGGTCCAGTTCTGGCTGTATCTTGTGTGTGAACAAATGTTTGCTCCAACCTTTTTATTTAACATTTTAGCTGTGAGTGATACTTCTAGAGACTAAGGCTTTCCTTTAATATCTGGCAGGCCAGAAGAATGTTTCCGGGAGAAATGGCAAGTTTGGAAGCCATCCTGAAAACACAGACATTAAGAGTGCCTAAACCCCTCAAAATTGTAGAACTGCCTGGGGACAATACTGTGCTGGTGATGGAACATTTGGAAATGAAGACCTTGAACAGGTAAAACAGTATTTTCTTTGCCTCCTTTAACCAGACATTTTGGCTGTTATGACAATTAACCCACTTGTTTTCATCGGAGAAACTTCTTTAATTTTTTTCTAAAGCAAGTCAAGGGACATATGGGAGGTTTTACAGCAGACAAGTGTATAAAATACTTCCTAATGCCTCACCTAGGCAATTGATAATACATCAAGAAGTGAGTCTGGGTTTTGGTTAGTTTGGGTTGGTTTGTGGTTTTACGATAAGGTTCCCTTTTACAGTAAGGAAAATGACCTGATCACCTGTTTTGTGTACTAGCCTTTGAAATAAGAACCAATGCTCTAATGCTTGTTATGAGTGCAGAGGCACTTTCCCAAATGAATTAATCTTGATCTCCATATATTTGCAACTCTTACCCTTCATTTTGATAGTTTCAAAGTTTTGTCCCTTCTCTGTGACTGGCACTTAATGTGATGAATCCATCTCTCTGATTCCACTGGGGAGGGGATCATGACCAATTTCTTATCTCACTTTCAGAAGTCCTGTAGCCAGTTTAAAGTCTTGTCCCTCATCCTGCTTGTTGCCGAGATTTCTGATTCGTGAAGAGCCCTCAGTGAGTCCCAAGAGAAAGGGCAAAGATCTTGCTGGTTTGGATTTCAAATGGTACCTTCAAGATGCAGATTTTGGGGGAGAGCTACAATCTGTTTTAGCAGGAACAAAATTAAGAACTAAATTTGCCTTAAATGACAGTGCTTTTAGGACAGAAAAAGTTAAGAAAAGTCAAGGAAAGGAAAAGGAAGATAATTTTGTTAACGGGGGGGCAACTGTCTGTAAGGGTTGTTTGCAATTACTTCCAGACTTTTCTGAACTCTGAGGAGGATGCGCTTTTATGAAAAATAGATAAAAATAGATAATAAACTAGGCCTACCTGACACCCATCTTTGAGGCCTTTCAGAGAAGAGCAGCCAGAGACAGTGATAGAAAGAAGAGGATCAGCCTTGTTTGGTTCTATTTTCCAAAGACAGTTTGCCAGAAGGCAAAAACCAAAAGAAGGCATAATACGTTCCACGTTATGTGCATGCTTTCTTACACGTACCTTACTGAAAATACCCACAGAAGTGATATCACACAGGAATTAGGATTGATGGTTTATCATTGTTAGTACATTTATGATTTCACTTTCAATAGTGATGTCAGAAACAACCAAGGAAGTACATTTTGTCTATATTAATATATTAGGAGTCTTGATAGGAAGATAAAGTGTCTCTACTACTGGAATACTTTGAGAAGTTATTTTATTAGAGATGGAGAATTTCTACTTGCTTGATAAATGTTTTCAAGTAACTCCTGGAATATCAAGGTCTGGATTGGTTCATGTGTCACAGTTGCTAGCGTTATTTTTGTTTCTTAGACATTCAGCACTGCTTGGAACTCAGCTGGCTGATCTTCACCTTCATAACCAGCAACTAAGAGAGAAGATGAAGAAAGAAGGGAGCCCAGTTGGTCCAGTACACAGCTGTCTGCAAATTTAACCTAATTAATAATAATTTATAAAGTAGTTAAAGTAGCTTTTGCCACTTCATGACAGATTCATCTTCTTCCAAAAAAGGTAGTATGAGAATATGCTGGGATGAAACACCCAGGCAGGCTGTTCTTCTGGCTTTTGTTTGCTCTGTTTGGATTTCTGTGAGCAAAACACTTCTTCAGTTTGGGAGCCTGAACCACAGTTTCTACAAGGACATGGTATCAGTAGAGATACTGTACCTCCAAATAGAAAAATAAAGACTATAATATATCCTTTACATGGAGCTTTAAATTAAAAAAATACAGCAGCAGCAACCATTGTAACAAAAAGAAGATGAATGTGCATATTTGTTTTTTATTCTCAGTAGAAGCAGCATTGTACCTGTGCATAGTTTTAAGACTCATTTGCATTGTGGATGCTCAGTATTTTGTCATTGGTGTTGAATTTTTGTCTCTGATTCGAAAGGTAAAGGACAAGGGCAAACAGAAGTCCAGTTTGTGGATGGTTTTGGCTTTCATACAGTTACCTGCTGTGGTTCTCTTCCACAGGTCGGTTGTACTTCATCAGACTGATAGAATTTTAAGTTTATCTCATTTTGCCTTGGGTGACAAAAAGGGTCAAAATTATCCTAATGTAAATAAAGGAATTTTTGTGGAGTCATGAATGAGAAAAAGCATGGATTAGCCTGCTAGGAAGAGTAGTGCTTTGGACAGCACTTATAGCTGCATTGGACACTGATGGCTCCTCAATTTCTTGGATTTTAATCACTGAGAGAAAATGGTTTATTCCCCTAATGGAATGTTTTAAGATAACATTCAATTAAATGGCAGCTTTTAGTGTCTTGGATGGTACCAGCACAAGGACTGTGTAATCCTCAAAAGGTTTCTTTGAAAAAGAGGAAAATCTGCCTTTGGTGTGGTGTAGAACTGATGTGTGCAGTCCTGTTCCTTTAGGTGAACAAGTGGTGCAGTGACTGGGTGACCTTCTTTGCCAGGCAAAGGATCCAGCCCCAGATGGACCTGAGTGAAAGGAGCTCAGGAGACAGGGAAGCAAGAGAACTTTGGGCACAGCTTCAGGTACGAGCAATTCTCTCAGTTCTCATTATAGTGACAGCTGGGTATCAGTTATCTAGATTTTATTTTCTTAAAACAAAGGTCCTTTCTGTTGGTTTGCACCAGGTTCTGTTGGTAAGAGGCTCCAGTTTTTAGGGATTAAAACACCCTTTGTTCTAAGGTATAATGGCTTTTGCCACATTACCCTATGCTAACATCCCAGAGTGAATTCCCAAGTGCCAGATAACACTTTGCCTGACTGTTTGGGAAACTTTATAGATGAAGATGATATTTCTCACTCCCTGGAACACTTGCATGATGAGAAATGTACAGAAGCAGTACTGTCCTGCACAGTGTTCATTTACTGTTGGTATCTGGTTAAGTGACTGCAACTTTGGCTCTTTGGTTGGCAATTCTTTGTGGAAATTCCTCAAGGTTGCTGAGAGATGCCTGAGCCTTCTAATGATGACCTGGCAGTGGTTGTTACTGTTAAACCTGATCAATATTATAGCACCAACTGCAGTTTTAAATTCTTTACCATCTTCCTAAAAGAGATTTGGATGATTATTCTGCTCCTGGCTTTTATGAAAAACAGGAATGCTCTGGATTTGCTCAGCATCTCTTTTGACCTGGTTCTGTGCTGTTTGAAGTTACAGGTTTATTTAAGTGACTTTTAAAAAGTTTGAAGTATGCAGATAAACCTCCCCATTTGAAGGTGAAGGATCATAGTAATTTACATGTCTTGCTTTCCCCCCCTGCGGCTGAAGATACCCAGTTTTTTCTGGGGTGTAGAAATCGTTCCTTCTCTCCTGCATGGGGATCTCTGGGCAGGAAATGTAGCTGAGGATGATCCTGATCCCATGGTCTTCGATCCAGCTTCTTTCTATGGCCATTCAGAGTATGATCTTGCAATGTGTGGGATGTTTGGTGGCTTCGGTGGTCCTTTTTACTCTGCTTATCACAGTAAAATCCCCAGAGCTGCAGGGTTTGAGAAAGGCCTGAAGCTTTATCAGCTGTTCCACTCCATGAACCGCTGGAACCATTTTGGTTCAGGGTACAGAGGGTCTTCTATAAACATTATGAGAAACCTTGTGAAGTAAGTTTCTGCTTAAGCCAAATTCTTCCTATGCTGTTTGGAAAACCCCAGGCTTGCTGGTGCAGCTGCAGGCATAGTGATGTTATAAAACCCCTGTGAGACTCTTGACCTTCTTGCTCAGCTAAAGACCTTAGAATCCGTAGGTCCTACTGAATAGCAAGTGTAGCTTAGTCATCACTTTTTAGGATAGTTGGGAATAGCTTTATGATGGAAATATCTGCAGAAGGAGCTTATTCATTTGCACAGTGAATAAAGATGTCCATATCCAGAAAGTACTTGAGATTATGCAAAGTAATACAAATAAAGACTGAGGAGATGCCTAAAAAAGTTGTTGTGTTTTGCTGTGTCTTCCCTGCTTTCTCCTCTGGTTGTGAGCCTGAGAGCAATGTTAACAACATTATTTGAAAGCCAACAGGAAAATAATATAACAGGAACTGTGAGAAGGGATTTGGACTTGCTGTTTCTTATCACAGAATCACAGAACGGGTGATGTTGGAAGGGATCACTGGATGTCATCAAGTTCAACCTCCCTGCTTTAAGCAGAGTCCCGTTGAGCACATTACCCAGGGTTGTGTCCAGAGGCTTTCAAAGACCTCCAGTGTGTTGCTAATGTGATTCTTTTGGATGGAGACTGCTCTCTTGTACAGTGGTGTGAAATTTTGGTGCCTTCTGGCATACTTGAAGGCTGTTCTGTGCTTTTTGGTCAGGGGGCTTTTATCCACAGCACTTTTGTTTCCACCATAACTAGTTCTCTTCTTTTTTTGGGTCATGCTTTTGTCCCATAGCGTGCATTCTTAGAGAACTCTTCAGGTGAGACACTTTGCATGCACTCATCTTGTGGAGGTGTATTCTCTCACCACTGCACACAGAAGATGCTTTTTTACTATGGTCACTGCCCATCTAGCAGTGCCATCTGGTTGGGGTGTGATCTTCACATACATTTTCTGTGGCTTTAGAGTACAGGTGCCGTAAGCTAACATTTGATTTCAGTCCCTGTGGAGAAATATTAAAAGCCAAGTCTGAGCAAAGAGAAGTGTCCATGTTGGCAGTAGTTCACCAGAAACAAAGTGCAGCCCCAGGAGCAGGGACACTGAGGGAGCTTGAGGTGCTGCCCTGAGAGAGACAGGAAAGAAAGGATGGAGTGGCACGGAGGTGTTGTGGTGATGCTCTGTTTAAAGCAATGCAGCCAACGGGAACTAAGCCAAGGAAGGGCCCCACCAGTGACCAAAAGCTGAATTTTGTTTCACTGGCTTGAAAATACATCAAACTTTTCACATCTGCATCTGCTAACGAAGTAAAACCTGTACGTGCTTCACATGTGTGAGCTAAAGTCACTCGATCTCAATGTAAACATGAAATGACATCAGCTGGAACTTTGTCTTCTCCTACCCCCGAAAAAATCTACAAATACAGCACAGGAGGGGAGGGAGGTCAGAGGAGACTCCCTCTGTGTATCCTGGGATGGCTGATGGGCTGTACCCCTCTGCTTCTGCACAGGGGTGCCTGTCAAGTAACCTTTATTCAAGGGGATCCTACTGCTTGTGCTTTCTGATACCAGTGTGTTTATCAATGATCGTTTGTAACTCTTACTCTGTCATAACGCTCAGTAAAGCACGCTGTGCCTCTGGGATTGGGAATGTGCCCACTCTGAATGCTGCACCTTTTGTGCATCTCTGGTCATGAGAGTTCTAATGCAAACCAGTAGTGCTGCACTGTTCAGTCTAAAATATTATCTGTGAGGGTCTCCCAGGGACTCAGACACACTGAGGAGGGCAAAATGTAGACACCTGTGGGCCCAATACATCTGTGGATAACCTGGAAAGAAGATTATTCCTGAATTTTTTTTATCACAGTCCCCATTGGGTGCATGTCATAGCTCTTGTGGGAAGAGACACGAAACCAAAGAACGTAAATGTGTCATTCAGAGGACAGCCCCTCACCAGTGACAGAAGCTCTTGATGAGAGTTCCACAGACTATGGCTTTTGGCTGCAAGGTGTTCCTACTGAAATTGTTCTCCTTTTGATGTGGGCTGGTGGTGGTGCTTCTGTGCAAGCCTACCAGGGAGGTGAGAGAGATGCACAATTCTAACATGCATTTTGAGTGTTGGGGAATGACTTTTATTAACTTAAACTGCTTTGCACTGGACATTGGCATATTACTGAGGGGTTTTTGTTTGTTGGTTTTGCAGTTACTTCTACAAAGTGGAAGCAAGTTTGGAGAAGGCTGTCACTTGCTACAATTTTCTCTCCTTAATTCTACTTAATTCTGTTTTTCTCACTGGCTGTTTGACTATTCCTGCACAAAGTCTGCTTGGTAAAACAGGTTTTACTTTTACCTTGTTGCTTAAATGCAAGTTTTCCAGTTGATTATGGTTGTCTCTGTTTGCTGAATTAAATTCTTCTATCTTATGTTTATTCTTGGGGAGCTGTTTGCTCTGACCTGCTAAAGGTCACTGCTATGTGAGACAGTGATGCTCATCAGAGGGGTTTATGGGAACGTGCACGGTCAGTGCAATTTGAGGACCTACTCTGCCTTCAAGTTTTTATATATTTTACCAGTGTGTAGATGCTGATGTTACAATATTGTGTCTGTGCCTTTTTCCTCATTCCATTCACCCAGAGTGCAGCTGATTGAGGAAATGCTGTGGAGCTTTAGCCAGCAGTCAGCCTGGTTAGTTCCCTTAAGTGATGCATCTTCCTCCATAATAAACTTACAAGTTACTGAACAAGGTCATTCTCTGTATAAATCTTCCACAAGAATGTTGATTTTTCTAAAATATCTAAATAGTGTATATTATTCACAGGGCAAAAGGAAGATGAAAGTGGATTTTCTGTCAGCCTCAGATGTGAGATAAACTCACTGATGAACAGTAAGTCTTCAGAGGTGACCTTTTCCTAATAGAACTGAATCAAAGTATTTATGTGATTGAAGGAAAATTGTGTTATATGCATGTTACACAAATATATACAATTGTATTTAGAGTATGAATTTAAGGGATATTGTGCTTATTTTTTCAAAGCTGTTTTGTGCTGTCATTAAAATTGGAAGGGGTGTAAAGAGGCAGAAGAATGGGATGTAAGAGCAAGCTCTCCTTTTCCATTAATGCCTTGTCTTTGAGCCCTTCTAGACAGCAGTTGAATCTGGGGATGGAGAAGGGAATGAAATCTCTCCTGAAGGCAGAGTGCTCATGGTTCCTCAAAAAGATACTGCAATTCTACAGATTAATTGGGGGGGTTTTAGTGTGTTTTGTGTAGTTCTGCACTGGTCTTTGAATTCTTTCTCCTCTGATCATTTGGTTGCATTATGTGTTCTAGGCATGCTTTTGTTAGCATTCATCTCTTTCTCTCACAGTTTGAAGAGAATGTGTCCTGCTTCTTCTCTGTTCCTCAGTGCATTCTCAACCTGGTGAGCACATTTCCTTCTATCCGTGCTCTCATTCTGGTATGGTCTGCTTCCGTACAATAATTTTACTGACTTTCCATTTCTGTTTGGACAAGGGAAAAGGGTAAAAAAACAAGCAACAAAAAACCCACTGGATTTTTGTGAAATACACAGTGTATTTGTAGTTTATGTTGTAAGCAGTTATAATGTCCTCTACTAATAGTTCCAAGTCTTTTCTCAAGGTGTATCATAGCACGTGCATAATCTAAACTAAATTTTGACATTAATCCCTTAGGGAGTTATTTAATGGATCAGGATATGATTATGCATTATTTGAGTAACATCTGTTTCTGCCTTGGAGAGGAGTTAGAAGAAGGGAAACCTGGAAATCAGAACTCAGTGGGAGGAATCTTAGGAAAATTCAGGTTGAGACAGGCCTCAGGAGGTCATTTAGTTCCATCTCCTGCTTAGAGCAGGATAAGATCCAAGGACAGCCCAGGTCACTTAGGTTTTTGTCTGCTCTTGGAACCCTCCAAGAATGGAGTCTGCACAACCTCCTTGGCCTTGACTGTCCTTTTTGTGAAGACATCTCTCTGCAAGAACCTGAAGTGCTTGTGGTTCCCACATGCCCAGCAATTCAGTGGGATTTCTCTTTTCATTGCCAAGGACTGCTGTCCCCTGCAAAAACTGACAGCAGATACAAGTATTGCACTCCAGTTTTCCATGTGCTTTTCATCTTCAGTGCTTTTCCAAAACAGATCTGGTGATTTAAACTGCTGTGGGGCTGCTTTAACAGAAATAAAAGCAGGTGGCAACTGGTACAGAATTGGCTCGTCCTGTAGGCATTAAATGTGACAAAAGAACAACTATTTCTTGAATTCCTAATGGTCTTCACTTGTCAAACTTTTTTGTAGCATCCCCACCTGCCTTTGCACAACCTCCATCACGAACCCTTTATTTTGTTCTGCACAGGTTCCCTCTGTGCAGTCACACCTTCTAGCATTGTTGCAGCTTCTGTCTATGCCCAACTTACAGATCTACCACCCTTTGCTCTTTGTAGTGAAATGAAAATCTCCACCCAGCCTTTCTCAACCGGGATCAGTTTGGCACAGAAATATTAAGATTGTCTGTTTCCTTGCAGATTAGTACTGAGGACCCCAGTCAGCCTTTTTCTGTTCAGCATAACTCCCTTCTCAAGTTTTTACTTTAGCTGACTGTTGCAGAGTTTTTTGACCCCGTGTGACACTGCTGTATTGC
>JACBWW010000624.1:0-27702 GCA_020086605.1 Lanius collurio | reverse complement strand
TCAAACACCTCCAGCTGATCCTGCTTTGGAGAGGCCTTGGCCTTTCCCTGAAGAAGGAGGGAACACCACTTTTACAGGCAATAAAAAGCCTCTTCCCATTAGAAATTGTGAGGGCAGCTTTGGCTTCGCTCTGGAGCTCCAGTGCTTCATTCCAGGGATGACAACACCCCAAGACAATGTGTTTGCAATAGCAACAGTGCTGGTTCTCGGGACAACCCAACTCCCTCCTGGCTGCTGAGCCCTTTGCATGGATTTCACTGAGCTCAGAACATGGAAGAACAAACAAATCTTTCTGAATATCTCTTTTTACCCCGCTGTATTTCTGTACTTGATCCAAAATCTCGTGGAATTTTTTTTTTATGGCCTTTATGATAATTTCAAATGAATTTCACCAGTAACCACACACTCCCCAAGGCTCTAAGTGTTGGATGTTCCACTGTAGACAGGGTTAAGCTTGTCCTACTAAAGCATTTAAGCCTCTTCAGTGCTGAAATGTAACCTAAACACCACCAGTTTTCCCCCAAAACACGAGGGCACTTTGCTGATTTAATTTCTGCATTTGTTATCATGAAATGCAAATAATTACAGCATTGACCTCTTGGGTAGGGCCAAGCTCTGAGTGTAAGAGGCAAACACAATAAATAAATAAATGTAAAATACCATCCCCCTGCTCTGAAAACAGGGAGCATTTTCTGCATTTGCAACGTAGCTGGGAGAGAATTCCCTGAAAACTCCTGCACTTCATAGAGTCCCTGGTTTTAGTTACTAGAATAATAATGCAGGGACTGTAAATAGGGTTTATGACTTTTTATGAGAAAGCCATGTGATGCTTTTACAACTCTCACAAGTAATAAATGTCTACATCAATTTGATTGTTTTATGTGGGTTTTCTTCTTGCTTTATGCCATGGAATGGGTTGTACTTCACTGGAAGGCCACTTGAAATTCTGACATTTCAAAATTTGGTTTAGTGCCAAATCAGGAGAAAAAAACTTTTGAAAGCCACATTTTCTCTTCAACCACAGTAAAAAAAAATGATTTAGAATGAAATAAAATAGCCTGTTCTGATAAAACCAAATCAGAACAAAATACCTTCCTTTTTAACATGCATTATTCAAAGCATAAAATTAAATCATTTTTGTTATGAAAAGACACTTAGGACAGAAAATCAAGCCATTTCACTCCAACAAGGTCCAAACACAATACTTCAAACTAATCAAAACAAATCTTTTTTAAAAAAACCTGAAGTAAAACTTCATTGACAACAACAAGCTCTGATCGGAAGTCTGGATTTCAACTGGCTGGCATTTTCCATTGAAAAACTGCCAGGGAAAAGTTTTTTTCCTGCTAGCTCTAATCTGATGTTATCATGGACAGCAGCACTTGGAGTTAAAAATTGCTGCATGTTCTGAGGTCTCCCAGAATTTATTTTCCCTGACTCCAGCAGCAATTTTGGGCTTTGCCAGCTGTGAGTTAGAGCAGCAAGCAATGGAAAAATACCCATAAGCAGCCAAGGTGTTCCTACAGATGTTGATAAATTGGTAAACATCACTTTCAGGGCCCTGAAGGAGGTAAATCCCATCTGAAAGCTTTCCAGGAGGGTCCATGGTTGGTCCCAGAGGAGGCTGTGGATTGTCTCTCCAAACACTCCTGCCACGTCTTTGCCATGCTGTGCCCATGAAGATGTGGGAAATGAGAGCAGAGGGACACAACAGGGACACAACCTCTCTTCTTCCTCCCACTTGATGAAACCCATTAGTTCTGCTGCCAGTAGGACGTGATGGGCATGGGTGAGGGCTGATCCTAGAGAAATGTTACTGTTCATTGCTAAAACCCATTGCAATCCGTGGCTTCCACCACTGCTCTGCAGCTCTGAAGGCACTGACCACAAAGGGACTCTAAATTACAACTCAGAAAGCAGTGGGGAGCCTACAAACACACAGGGACACGGACAGGAAAATTGTCAGGATCTACACAAAGAGATTTTTTTAAGGTTTTATCAGGAAAAGGGGTGTCAGGGTAGGGTTTGTGCTTTGGGACAGAATCAGTGGGGTGTTTGCAGGACCTTAGTTCATTATATCACTTGTCACCAGTCTGTCTGGGAAAGGGACACAACTCCTCACGTGAGCAAGCTTGTCTTGATGCAGAAAATTCCGGGACACTTCTGCTCACCTTTTGTAGGGTCTGACAAGCTTTAACCTTTGAGCTCTCCCAGCACGTGCAGCACAGCTCTGGCTTCACACATCAGGCTGAGGCCACACAGTGCCAGGCCTGAGAGGAGTTTACTGCCACCTGAAGCTTCTCCCTGCAGAAATTAAAGATTTGCCTTGTGAGATCACAGTTTTCTGCTCAAAGTTTGCTGTGTGAGGTGACCCTTGGTGCCAGCCCATCTCCCTGAGCCTCGTGGTGACCCTGCAGCTCCACAGCCTCCTTTGCTCTGCTCAAAGGCACAAAGATGCTCAGAGAGGCCACGACTGCCATGGGTTGCTGGATGGAGCAGCTATCCAGAAAATATCCTTGGAAGACAATGCCAGCCCCAGGTGACCTTTAGGATCCCCCACTTCCATGAAAGCCTCAGCCATTGCTCAAGCCAGAGCTCTCAAGATGCCATGAAAGGCAGCAAAGGATGACAGGGAAAGATGAGTATTGTGGGTGGGACAGAAATAGCCCAAAACAAATGGAAAAAAAAACCTTTCAAAACATTTATAGACTCCCTGATAATTTAACAAGGGTGGGGAGGATCAGTTTACAGATACTGTCTCCTTCTCTCCTCACTTCTCCCTGCAAGAAAATAAATGAAGAACTGAAAAGGGGAGCGAGCGAGAGAGTGAGTCTGGGCCAGAGTAGCCAAGAGTTTTATTACAAGCCTGTTCCTCATTAAGGCCTTAGCAGCCTCACACACAAAAGCTAATTACTGTTTTTATGTCATGTTATTTTGATTCATATTTCCTGTCTGGAAAACAGACGGGAGTTTTGGGCAGACAGCCAGGCCAGGGCCATGGAACGCGCAAGCGGGAACCTGCCCTGGCCGTGGAACAGAGGACACAAGACCCTTATTTTGGGGGATTTTTTTAAATTTTTTTTTTTGTTATTTTGAGGAGGAAATGGGAACTTTCCATGTAGGCGTAGTTTGCTCCCAAAAAAAAAAATAAATTGTTGTTCTCCAGAGGTAGTGGAAAGAAAGAGATGTCCCAGTGCTCGTTTCTGGTCAGGAAGTGCCCCTGCAGACAGGGCCGTGTGGCTTCCCAGGCCTGGTCACGTCTGGCATTCCCCAGGCTGGGACAGAGGAGAAAGTGAGAGCTTCACCACCAGGGCAGCTTTTAGGAAACAAATTAATTCTCCAAGGACCAAAGTGCTATTCTTGTCCCCTTATCAACACAGGGAGAGCGTGTGGTGATCTCCACAGGGCTCATGTCAAAGTGCTGTGGCAGGGAAAACAAAAACAAGTCACCAGTGCTGATGCTCCAGCATTCCATGAGGTGGCAGCAAGGAAAAAAAAAGAAGGTCCCATGAACTTTCTCTCCTCCACAAGAATTTAATCCAAGAATATTTTCTACCTACATAAATATTTCATCCTTATTTACATCATCATTTCAAAAGCATTCACAAGCAGACCTGAAACCAATCTCTGTCCCCACCTTCTGGGAGAGGGGAGTTAATTTATAATTTGGGAGGGAAAGGACTGACTAAATGAGTGGTCTGAGGCCACAACATTTTACTTTTCATCTGATCAATAAAAAAACCACCTCAGCTTCAGCAGCAGTGGAGCTCTTCTCCTGCACTACAGCATTCCAGACACTCTATAAATGGAATATCATGCTCACAATTAGAGCTCCAAATTTTGGCTGAGAAATGGGGATGAAGAGGAAACTACTGGTCAGAGCTATTACAGGTATCTGCTATAAATGGGAAACAATAAAAATGTTCTGAATTAAAAATTAAAAGATGTTATAAAACCCATAATGAATCATTCCATTCCTCAATGTCACCTCTATTTCTATGTGCTTATTTTCTGCATGCTTCTAGCTTAAGGTAAATAATTGATTGCTCCTTCTAAGTTAAAAAGTAATGAGTTTAAATATGATATTTAAAATGCATGGAATTCTAATGGGACAAATAGATCATAAGAAAGCTTCATTTTTTTTTTTATTTTTTTTTCTGACCTGAGCAGCAGAATTCTAATCCAACAACTCAAAGATTAAACTTCCCATGTACACATTTATCATTACCTGCTGCTTTGCAAGATGCATGGCCTGGAAGCTCATCCCTGAGGCTGCTGATGAAGAGAAGGGATATGAACAATTACTAAAAGTTTTCTTTATTAAAAACGTATTTATTATGAAAACTTTCCACTTCTTTCTTTTCTTCTTGCCAGTGCTGCTCACCACACTATATGTAATAAATACATTCAGGCTACACAAAGTGCATTACAATGCCTGAGGCAGAAATAAACTTTGCTCAGGAGACTGAAAATAGATGGAGGAACGGGATGAGGCAAAATCCCTGAAAAACTCATGGCAAAATAACTTTCATATTCCCCAAATCTTCTCTAACTGCTTCCTAGCCCATCCCAGCCACGGAGGGGAACTGCATCCTGAACTTCTGCATCAATTGGGTTTTCCTCCTAATCCCATTGCATGGCTCAGGCAAATTTCAGCCTCTTCTGACCATGCCAAAAAGATGGCATTTTGAGGACTTTTTTCTGTAATCTGCCAGTTTCCAGGTCAAAATTAATCTCTAGAAGAAGTTAACTATTTTTTTTTCTTTACACCCTCCACTCAAATGCTCCAGCTCTGGGGAGGAGCCCACCAGGTTTTTGAGTGAGTCCTGGGACAAATGTCCAGCACAAACCACGAGGCAAATATTTGATGGACAAAATACTTGATGGGCAAAATATCCAGTTACCCACGTGGGCACCAAGCCCCACATCAGGTGCCACACTCTCACCCTGTTCCTAAAACACCAGAGAACAGCAAATATTGTGTTAGGACCCAGCATACAAGATTTGTGTCAGACTTGAGACGTGGAGCTGCCATCAGACTTTCCCCCTCCCCGTGCTCAGGAATTGAGGGTGCAGGGTCCCAGCTCTTGTAGGCAAAGCTCATCCTTCCTTCTGCACCCCTCAATCCTGGCAGGGTCCTGCCAGCAGAGAGGGAGCTGCTTCCTGGGGCTGACAGGGGGATAAACAGGTACAAACAGGGAGGAGCCACAAAAGAAACATCACAGAGATTCTCTGCAAAGATCACATGGCAGAGATTAATGTTTGACCTCTGGAGCTCCTTTCTGGAGTTGGAGCCTTCCCCCCCCTTGGGGACACCCCACTGTGTTCCAGACCCCATCCCAGGAAAGCTGTGGGGATGCAATCAAGCTTAGAATGAAAATTGAAATATTTTACAGCAGAGGGAGAAAACAGCCTTTGGGTTCTGTTGTTTCTTCATTTCCCCAGCTATTCCTGCTGCTCATTCCCCCCTTCCCTCCTCACCAGCTCCCACCCTGGCTGTTCCATCACCCTTTCCAGCCTGAGCACTGCTCTGCTCTGAGCAAACAAGTGCTTTATGAGCAAACTCCAGCACAGAGGAACACGGGGCTGCACTGAGAGAAAACTCTGGTTAACTTTAATTAAGTTTGCATTACTTTTCCCAGTAGGACCTCAAATTTAATGGTATTACGTTTTAAACTGTTTGGCAAGTCTTGAGAAAACAGTTTAGTGCATTTCACTAATAAAAACAAAAGCTGTGTAATAAACCAAGCCTCTGTTGAACCAAAATAAGAAGACATTGATCCTTCTGAGCATGCAGAACTTTCTTTTGAAAGATGACACTGTTGACTGTGTGCTGGGACCGAGGGCTTCTTTTCCAGTTTGTCCTTATTTTCTCCTGACTCAAGCAAAATTGCCATCCTCTTCATTGTGAACCTGACTTGAGAAAGAGGGCAGGAATTTCCCCAGCACCTTAAAAAGACAGTTTAAAAAAAAATAACTTTTTTTTTTTTTTTTTTTAATTTCCAGACCCATAAAAATTATCTTCTGCTTGGGATTATGGCAAGAAGGAGTGGAGTAAGGAAAGTTGCACTCCCTCAGCCTGCTGCCCTCCCTCCTGTTTCCCAAGTCATGAAGCACAGAGCCCTGGATATGCAGGAATGGGACAGAGAAGCTCATTTAGAGGTCAGAAACACCAAATGTAACCACTGGATGACACCCCAGCTATTGCCACTTACCCTGGGAACAGGAAATTGCTGGATATCACTTCTGGTAAATGCTGACTTGTTAGTGGTGAGTAAGAACCTGGTCCAAAGCCCACTGAAGTCAATAGAAAAGGTGTCCCCTGACTTCAGTGACCTTTGGATGAGTCTCTGACCCTCTGGAGCTGTAACTCCTGCAGTTCTGCTGCAGGAAAAAGAGGGGGGACCGAGGCAGGCAGGAAGGTGCTGCCCCTCTGGCAGTGGGCACGGGCTGAGTGACCTTGTCAAGGGGGCAGGATGGTCTCGGCTGTAGGAAAGGACAGAGAGAGACCCCAGAGCTTTAGGTAATCCCCTGAAAGGGCTGCAGGGGGATGGCAGGGCACAAAGGGGGCTCCTCCCTGCCCTGCCCGTGCTGTGCAGCTGCTCTGGGATCCCTGGGATGGGTGACCTCAGATGGAGTTGGGTTAAGGGAGAACATTTTCTCCTGCAGTGACCTTGGGTCCATCCTGTGAAATGAGATACCCAAAGCTGTGCGGGGCCTGATCCAAAGCTCACTGAAAGGAGCAGGAATGTTTCCATTGGCTTGCCTGGGCACTGGATCTCTAAATATTTGGTAACTCAAATCTAAAATGAAAGCTTTTTTTGAAGCTTTAATTAAATTCCTGTGCTAATTCAGAAAAAGGATCATTTCAAGGTCAAGGACACTGCAATTATTTCTTTAAAATCTTCTTATGACTCACTGTTTATGGGGTTGACTCTTATTTTTTTACCTTTTCTTAAAGGTACTGCAAAGTTCCTTATTTAAACTATAAATTGAATTAAAACCTCACATTTAATATTTAGTTATGATGTGGTTAAAAATGTTATGTGCCAGGCAGTTGCTCTTTTATTTGCTTACAATGTTGTCTTTAATGAATGCCAAACCCATGCAGCTCAAATGAGCAAGCAGATGCCAAGTTATTAACAATTATTACCTTTTACAGTAATTTTTGGCAGCCTTTCACTTTTTTGGTGGTCTAATAATTTCAAAACAGGGAACTTTGAAATATTACACCAATCCCAAACAGCACCATGGATTGGTTGACTTCCTCTTTTCTGACTTATTCCAACTTGTTTCCTATTGTGAAATATTTTTCCACCCAACATTTGCCCAGCATGGAGTGAGGTTTACCCCTGCAGCTAAAAGCCATCTTCCTGATGAAAAATAACAACTCCAGAGGTCTCCAGACCATGTCCAACTACTGTGTGCAGCACACAGAAAGGGCACTCCAGAGCCCAGGGCACAACTCAAAGGGAGCCCTGAGCTCACTCTCAAGGTAAACAAAAATTTATGAAATTAATGGCTCCTCCCAAACTGGGATAAATGCTGCCATGTCAAGGGCCACATTTACAGCTCCAGGTGAGGCCTCTTTGCTGAAGCAAAGCAAAAAGTCCCCCAGGGTCGTTGCTAAAAGCCTGAGGGCTCTTCAGAACACAGAGCTGGTTTAAGCTTGGTTTATCTCAACACCGCTCAGAGTTTTGGGGGGTGAGCACTGAACTGTGCCCTCCAGGGAGGTTCTCAGGATCCCTTTTCCATCCCAGCTCTTCCACTGCTCTTTGCAGGGCCTTTGGATGGTCCCTGTGAGTGCTGGCTGGGAGCAGGGCTCAGCCATGCTGCAGCCACACGGGACACGGGGCTCCTTTGCAATGTCTCCCTCATTTTTGTGCTTCTCCATTCCCCACTAAGGGCAAATCCTCCAGTTTTCCTGACTTTTCAAAGGTCCCCTCATTTGCAATGTCTCCCTCATTTTTGTGTTTCTCCATTCCCCACTAAGGGCAAATCCTCCAGTTTTCCTGACTTTTCAAGGGTTTCTCTTGGTTTGTTTGTGGTTCTCAGATTTTATTAGGGAAGCAAGCTTGATGTGTCCTCTGCTGACACTCAAGTGTTGCATCTTCCTAAAGCAAACCTTTCACTCTTCATTTCTTGTTGGCAAACAACAAAATTGCTGCACTGTGTTCATTAATTTACAGGCAAACCCCTTGGCAACGACATCATTTTATAAATAATATTGTTGATTATTGTCAAAACCTACAAAAAACATGGAAAAACCCTGGAAGGCTGTGGTGGTGCCACGGTCACAGTGGGAAGGAACTCACCCATGTGGATTTGTGTGGGCAGTGGTGTTTAACAACCAGCTTTTCCTTCCTCCTTCCAACCCTAAATAGGAATTGGCATCCCTTGTCTTGGGACACATGCCCAGAAACCTTGACTGTGAAGCTGCAGCAGGATGGAGCTCAGGGCTGGGAGTCCCACAAACAGTGGTGCTCACTCCTGAAGGGCTGAGGAGCTTCTGCTCCCCTCCCCAAAGCTCCAGAGCCGTGGCCAAATTCAGGGCTGCTCCTCATGGGGCACCTCCTGCTGTTCTCAGGTTCAAGTTTGACCTCCACTGTTTCCAAACCCTGGTGTTGAGGCTGCTCTGGATCTGTCTCTCATTTTTGTGGGATGATTATTCCTCTCAGTGCAGGGCCTTGCTTTCCATGGGTTTCAAGAGGTTGATGAGTTTTCCAGCTGCCTCTGGGGACAGCACAAATGCCTCTTTCTCCATGGTGGACACCAAGGCTTTCCAGTACCACTGTGGACACTTGAACGAGGCAGAATGGGCTTATGCAGCCCCCCAAATTTTATCATCATATTGGCAGAAGAAACTGTTCAATTTTTGGTCAGTAGTCACCAATTGTGTCACTAAAAGGAAGGCAGAAAAAGACCTTCAGTGGTGGTCATTTGGGTCTAAAGGTTTTAATTTCACATCTTCAAGTCTTGGGCACTGACATTTACTGGAAGTTTCTGGGTGGGAGTTTTGTATCCCTGTTTAAACAACCTAATCCTTTTTCCTTCTTAATTCTTGGACAAAAAGATTTCAGGGCAAAACAAATTTTCCAGCATTTCACGTATTTTAAGTTAATTTGTCAGTGTCATAGTTATTAGATTTTTAGGACAAAAACCAGATGCTGAACAAAATGAAAATGAAATACTGACCCTTATCATCAGCTATCAGAGCTGCTTGTCCCCCTTTTGTGTGTGTCATATTTCATCCTGAAGAGAGGCTACATTTTATTTATTTATTATGCTCTACAATAACTCGAGTGGGTTCGATTCTGCTTCTCTAACCCAAACACTTGAAGGATGTTTCCTATTGCAAGATGATGTTGCATAACCAAAGCAAGATTTACAAAGTCCCTGGGGTAAAGTCTGTAAAATTTATGGTGTAATTTATTAAAGGGACACAGTCTGCTACTTTTTATAGCTCTGGATGTGCCGTGTAGAGGGGTAGCAGCACCCCAGTGAGCAGCTCGGGGTGGGAGGGAGAGGCAGCAAAACGTTTCCATTTACATATGGTAGCAGTTTATTAGGAAAGCAGTTTATTAGGGAAAGAGATTCAAATATTTAAAGTTCCACCGGGAGAAGCCTCGAACTCCCCTTCCCCAGATTTAGAAGAGAATTACAGAGGCAAGCTCAGCTCCTGAACTCTCCCATCCTGTCTGGGCCAGGCTTTTCCCATGCGAATTTGTCCTTCCAACAAAAATCTGGTTGACACCAGGACAAGCAGCCACTGCAGATTTGTTTTCTCCAGGATGTGCTGGGAGCAAGGAAAACCTACAAGTAAAATCCCAGGAGAGAATTTTTGCCCAGAGAAGCTGTGGCTGCCCCATCCCTGGAAGTGTCCAAGGCCAGGTTGGACAGGGCTTGGAGCCACCTGGGGGAGTGGGAGGTGTCCCTGCCCATGGCAGGGGGTGGAACTGGGTGACCTTTAAGGTCTCTTCCAACCCAAACAGTTCTGTGACTCTGATTTTGAGAGAAGCAGCAACAGCAGTCGCTGCATTCATGAAACCTCTGGACAATTCTTCTTCTTTTTTTGGAGCCTGCAACAGCTCAGAAGCCACCCCAGCCTGATTTCCTGAGCAGCTCCTTCCAAGGTGAAGCTCTCCTACTTAATAATCCTTCACTAATATTGTTATTCCTGCTGTCGTTCTGCTCATCAATAATAATGCTCCCCCACGTGATGCAATTAATTCCTGTGCTGCAGCAGCACCTACTTAATCCAGGATTAAGGCTGCGTTGTGTGAAGCGTTTCACAGACAAATAACAAAGAGTTCCCTTGTAACCATGCCTTTGAAAACAACATTTCCTGTTTCGAGGCTGAGCAGAAATGAGACCACACAAGATTTACAATGAGGGAAGAATTGATTACAGAGCTTAGCAGCCATTTTCATTTTTAGGTTTATTTTTATTGTTATTGTTATTATTAGTTCGAGGCTAAATAATTCATGAAGAGTCGACTTCTCACTCGGACTTTGGAGCTCACAAAGAGCTTTTCATAGCACTGATAATTTTCAGAAGTTTAAGAGCAAGCTGCACGCACTAAAATACCTTCATTTCTTTCCCATGTGGTGTCTGCACCCTACCCTGCACCCACTGGAGACTTACAGGAGGTCAGATTTGGCTGGGTAAATTCCTTCGATTTTGTAACCATTTACAGCCCTGGAGGACACCAAGATTATAGCCTTGACAAGCCCAGAAAATGTATTTTAAACATTTTATTGCAATTGCTCTGTCTGTAATTCCCAGCCCTGTGTAGCTAAGGAGCCATGAACTCCACTGCAAGTGGGAGAAAAAAATTACCACTGACTTCAACAAGGGCAGTGTAAAATCAGAGGTTCCTGAGGGTGTTGGCTCTCTTGGCAGGGTTAAATGGGAAGTAGTTTCAAGAGCTCTGTAGAAACCTTTCAAAACCTCCCTGAAAATGTCCTGCTGTGAGGACACTTTTGGTTATTGTGCTGTTCTGACCCCCCAGGAGGCTCCAGCATCTTAAAACACATTTCCATCCTCATCCCAAAAATCCCTCCTTGCCAAAGCCACACCCTGCTGTTGCTGTGTCCTTCCCAGTACCTGCTGTCCATTCTCAGCTGTGCCTCTATGGATACATTTGAGATCCACACTGGGTGAAAAAAACAATTTATGCCAAATGCCAGGTTTTATTTTAAAAAATTAAAATAAATTATTATATTTTAAAATTGTGTCCCCCCCACCTCCTCTTTGAGATCATTGTGGTCAGAGGAGTCCACCAGGCAGCCTGGGCACTTCAAATTTTCTTGAAGAATTGAAGTTTGGATTGTGCCTAGAGAGGGAAAGATTAAATTCCCTGGAACAGATTAAATTCCCTGGGAGAGGATTTCTGGTGTAACCCACAGGAAGAAGGTAGCACAAGAAAATCACTCATTGCTTGTTTGTGTCCCTGGCATTTTTCAGAACCCTTCAGGAATGGAACAATTTGAGAAAGCCACTGGAGACCTTGGGATCTGTGCAAGGAAGGATTAAATTCAGTGGAAATTCCCCTTCTCTGTCTTATTCCCAGAACTGGACAGGAACTTTCTGTCTGATTTGCATTCTGAGATTTAGCCACACTTCTCTCCCTTTTTCTTGCCATGCTCCTTTATGTTTGTCCTAATTTCTTGCCAATTTTTCCCCTCTTCTCCATGGGGAGGGGATAGAAGGGAGAAAAGGCTTTTCTGGTCATCTGAACGTGTCCCATCACTCTATTTAGAGGCAAAAGGGTGGCAAAGAGGCTGAGCCAGGGCTTTT
The DNA here is from genome assembly GCA_020086605.1 of Lanius collurio. Lineage (NCBI taxonomy): Eukaryota > Metazoa > Chordata > Aves > Passeriformes > Laniidae > Lanius > Lanius collurio. The sequence goes on along the minus strand of JACBWW010000624.1, from coordinate 15,903 downwards.
ATCCAGCTGCTGGCAAGAGGCAGAGTCGACCTTGCAGGTCCATCCCACCCTCTCCCTCCTCCGCTGGGGGATGGTCCCTGTCAGGTCCATCTCAGCAGCCAGGGAGAGGGAAGAGAGGTGAGAGGCAGCCCTTGGGGAGTCTGTTACAACAGATTTCCCTGGAACTGTGGGGTTAAATACCCTAAAATGCTACACGAGGGTAGAAAATCGCTTGGGGGGGTGGCAGATGGAAACATCCTCCTGGCTGCACTCAAAGCATGAGCTGCCAGGGGGGGAGGGCTGGCCAGGACAGCAGGGAGATAAATGGGGTGGGGGTTCCATGGAGGCAGTGATCTCTGCAGGGATTATCCCTGGGAAGGGAGAGGAGTGGGCTGCTCTGGGGTGGGTCAGCACAGGCAAAAGCAGCTCTGGGCTGGCACGGCTGGGGAGGAGATGCTGCACTGGTGGGAGGCAAACTGGGGCTTGAACTGGTGCTAACTGGTGGGGGGAAAGGAATTCCTGTTGCCCTGAGCACTGGTGGAAGCACATTAAGGGCTGCTTTAATAGGGGTGACAACTTGCACATCCCAAACCAAAGGATATTGGCACAAAACCCACACAGTCCAGACCTCAAATGTCACGTTCATCTTTTTGCATTCTGTCCCTAAAAGGAAAAAATAATAAATATAAAATGAATAAAGAAAACTAAAAAAGTGCCAGTTCATTTAGAAATGACGGCTGAGAGCAAATAAACAAATTATTCAGGCATCCTAAAGGTGTGTGCAACAACCCTATTTTAGAGTAATGCTTCCCCTTCTAAATGACTTATAAATGGAAAATAAATATTTAGGAGATTTTTATAAGAAAATTGCAAACATGACTAGAATGTGCCAAACATCAGTTAAAACACATCAATCCGAGGGTTTATAGCTGGTTATAAACCTGGGCTGTGAGCAACTTCTGGTCTCTATAAAAATGATTTGCCATTTATTAAAATGGCTGTTTCATGCATATAAATAAAGTTAGCCTTTATTAAGTGTTTATAAGTCCATCATTAATGGACAGTGTTATTATCCTGGAGCAGGAACNTGAGACCTCATTTTCTTTTGAACTGGAGAGAGCCCATCTGTGAAGTAAAAAGATCCTATATATCACCCTGCTAATAAGTTTCCCTCAGCAGTTGCTAAAGTCAAGTGTTAGTCTTCAGCTGGAGTCTCATTAAAAAAAAATAAAATAAATAAATAGATACCACTGGCTAGGAGATGAAAAGTATCCTTTCAGCCACTTTATAAACTTACCTCCCACCCCAAAAAGAATTAATATTTCAAGCCATGGAGCAAAAGGGCTGAGATTTCAGCAGAGGACAGAGGGTTTGTAGGGGGAGATTTAGATCTTTTTAGCCCCTGAATAAAGATTTCTTCGATGGATAATTCAGTGCAGAAAATCAATTAACGCTGTATTAATGTAATGGCTTTTCCTACAAATCTTTCATGTGAAAAACCGAGGGAAAACATTTTTATGATGAGCAGCAGCCTCCAATTGAGGGGGAATAGGAAGGACATGGGGACAATATTTTCTTGGAGTTGCTGACACGTTAATTTTTACAGGTTGGGCACTGGCAAGAGGAAAAATTGCAGCTTTTTTTTTTCTTTAGAGGCCCTGGCCACCACCAGATCTCTGATGTTAAGGCAAACACAGTTTTGATCTCTTTGATATCTTTTTTCTCCCCTCCATTTTCTTTGAGGGAAGTCCAAGTTTTTAGTGCTGGGCTGTGAATTAGGGCTCTGCTCTTCTGTGAACTGCAGGGAAACCCATGGAAAGGTTCGGGGAAGTCTCCAGGGTCATAAATCCCCCCCAAGTCCATCTTAAAGAGCTCTTATCTGAACATCTCGTGTTCCACGGGCTCCTCAGGAACAGCCTGAAGCCCTCAGAAGGGGAGAGCATTTCCCCACACGCTCCAGCTCTCTCTGGGATGATGTGCCTGAGCTGGCCACCTTTCCCTGCTCACTTTTGTTGAGGTTAGGAACTGAGAAATGACATTTTTCCCTTTTTTCCCCCCCTCTATTTCCACTGTAGAGGAAAATTAGTTTGGAAACGGAGATGAATATATGATATATTAATTTTCATACACATCCTCGTGACAAAATGTGTCAGGAGGAGCTGAAGGCACTCAGAAATTCAGTTTTTATTAGGGATTATTGCAGACACAGAGCATCCTTCAGCAGCTGGATTTCACATGTTTTTGAGCATCACACACCCTCACAGAGATCCTGCTTCCAGCACCCCCAGCCTGTTTAGGCAGAGATTTTTCCAGACTGGGATTTTTCTTCTAATTGGACATTTAGAGCTTTTCATTCCTCCTTGAAGGGGAATCTCGTGGTGGTGCAGATCCCCCTAAGCACTGCTGTAAATCCCAGCAGGCAGGCCCAGGAGCACACACAGGAGGTCTTTGACTATTTCTCCAAAGCAGAATTTATTTTACCATGCAGACAACACTCCCCTGTTACCTGTGAGAAGAAACACAGAGCAAAAACCTTCCTGTGCCCTTTGTCTGCCGTGTCCTCCCCGGCTGCTTTGTCCTCTCCTGACCCTCACTGCTGCCTCAGGATGAACCATCCACTTGGAAATTTAGGCTGGAAATGTCCAACCATTTCCAGCAGGAGCTGCCTTTCAGCAGGATGTTTGTTCTTGCATCCCAGATGGCCAAAGGTGCTGTGTGACCCAGTGAGGTCCCCTGGAATTTGGACAAAATGACTCCAAAAAGCCCCAAAGTGCTTGTCCATGGCTGAATTGGGGCTGTAATTAAGACACCACCTAAGCAATGAAGGCACATAATTACTGCCCATGGCCAGGGGGTGATGTCCAGGGTAACACACCCAGAGCCCAGCAGTGACAGGAGGAATTTACAGAGGCTCCCTTGGCGTAGAAAATGGAAGATGTTGGGCAAAACCATCTCCTCCAGGGCACACGGAACAGAGCAATAAATAATGGGATGAAAGCAGTGGAAACATTGCTGGCAGGATGTGCCATGAGCTGGGCACTGCCACAGGATGGGCTTTTCCCTGGTGGGGGGCACTGAGTTTCCTGGGCAGGTTTTGCATGAAAAGAGATTTGTTTGTGTGGGGAATCTTCTGCTGGGGTTGACACAGAGATCTCTGTCTGCTGCTCCAAGGGCTCCAGCCCTGACTCCATCCAGCACAGGAGCTGCTCCAGCAGCTGGATGTGCTTCCAAAACTGCCTTTTGGCTGTGGTGGAGGGCTGAGCACCAGGGCAGGCAGGAAACAGGGCTGGGAGTACACAAAGCACCTCCCAGCCCCAAAAGCAGGGCAATCACAGCCAAACCAGTTATCCCTCACAGGTATTGCCTCTGTCTGCCCTCTGAAACGTGGCAGCACTCACAGCAAACCACTGGTGTGGTTTCCTTATCCCAGGTGGGCCTGGGCAGAAATGCATCCTTTTTTATTATTTTATAATTTGGAAGAGACTTTGTGTGGAGATGGGCTCTGGTCCCCACAGCTGGGATGGGGCAGAGCTCATCCTCAGCTTCCTCAATGCCAAACCCACACAGATTTAGGATGGGGAAGGTGAAGGACTCTGCTTCCTCCCTGTTGGGTGTCTCCAGGAGAGGAGAAATTTCTCGGGGAAATAAGATAATTTTTCTCATTAAAACTCCAAGGTTTTTTTGCTTTACTCTTCTGGAGCTGCCTGCTGGGAAAAGGCTCCTGGTGCCAGTCCCCTTTGGGAGTGCCCCACACGCTCCCAGGGTTTCACACACGTCACTGAACTTCTCTTCACACCTTTAATGCCTGTTTATTTGAACAGGAACACAGCAATATAGGGACATAAACCCCGGCACCAGCTGTGCTCTGGGCTGCACAGGAGGCCACCTAGCTCTTTTGGCAGGCTCTGCTTGCTGCTGGATGAACCCTGAGGTCCCTGTTAATAGGATAGCACTGTTTATTATCTCGTGGAGATCATTATAAATAGATGCTGTTAAAGATAATTCCTCGTTGTAAATAAAGGCGCCAGATGAAATCACAATATTTAATTAGCTGCTGTCGAGGTATTTCTTGTCAGGAGGAAAGAGTTCAGCAGCCAACTCTTGAGGCTGCTGAGGCAAAACCATCCAAACCATCCTGGAGACAGATCTTCCATAAAAATACTTCCATTTACATAAAAATCATTCCTTGCATGTCCTTTTTTATCTAGTTCAGTGGATGCATGGACCTGGATCCCTGAACAGATCCAAAACTTGTCATTTTTAAACCCTGCAAAACCTTATAACAGAGAGTTTGTTCCTCAAACAGGAAAGCTGAGACACAGGAGACATAAACAGGTCGTGCTGGCACCAACTTTTTCGGTAGGCTGCCCATTCAGATTCAGATTTATTAGTCTGGAGACAAATGTCTCTTCAGGGGAATGGAAACCAAATGTTGCTGGCATTTCATGTATCATAATCACTGCAGAAAACACAAACTGAGCAAAAAATGGGAAATGTACCCCCTAAAAAACTTGCTGTTCCATTTCCCTCAAAAGTGCTAGACTTCATCAGAGTCCCAGCACTCAACCCCCTCCTTCCCCTCTGCTTCTTAAATGAGTGGAAACCAAAAATTCCACACAAATTGCCCCTTCCCCATGATTGCACAGCATTGCCCTTGGAACAGCCACTGGCCTGGCTCAGCAGGTCCCTGCTCTCCCAAGGACAGGAATGGGAGGGTTCAGCCTGCCTGGGAGTCCCCAGGGCTGACATGAGGTGAGGATTTATCCCAAGCCCTGGGATTCCCTCTGGAGGGGTCACACAGACATGGCAGTCACTGCAGGGAGAGCAGAGAGCCTGGGACAGGGACAGGAGACAGAGCAGAGGGAAGGTTAACTCCTGCATCACCTGAACAAGCTCTACCAACCTCTTTTGGGGTGAAAATAGGATGAAAGCCCTTCTGCAATGGGAGTGTGGATGTTTGATTTGGGCAGTGCTGGTGGCACAGCCCTTGGGTTGCACTGGGACACGTCCAACAGCCCAACTCCTGGGAAAAGGCTGGAGTTTGCCCTCTGTAGCTCTGTGTGCACTGCATGGAGGAGGGGATGGATCAATACCTGTCTCCCACATCAAGAACATTTCTATGACAAGAGGATGGAGCAAAGCCACCAGAGAAGACAGCTCTGCTCATGGGGATCTGAGCATGCTTAGACATTTCTCACACTTTCATCCCTTCCAAGGGATCCCATATCAACATCTGCAGAGACTCAAATGCTCAGCTCCCATTCTGAGCTGTCAGAGCCTCCCTCAGCCTCAGGATGAAGCTCTGATTACGCAGGATGAGGATTTCAGGGAGCAGACCCCAGAGGAAGCCTGGCTCGGGCAGAGGCAGCAGGAAGAGAAGTCAAGCAGGGCAAAAGGTCTGATTGCTGTTTCCCTTCCAGAGAAGGGGAAGAGTCATCTGGGCAGGGAGAAGCTCTCATTGTCCTGAGTCAGCCTGCAGCTTTCCCTGTTAAATACCTGCCCCTACGAGAAGCAGCAGATGTTTCATGTAAATCTGCCACAGGACAGAAACATCCAGAAGGTCAGATGACCAGATGTACAGATAGGGATGGGGAGACAGAGGAAATTGCCTTTTCCCCTGGAGGGTTAGCAGGAAGGGGTTTGCATTAGCATTTTGGATGCAGGAAATGCAAGGCCTGAGAGCTATTAATAGAAGTGGCCTCTTCCATGGATGCTGGAGAAGAGTGGGCCTCCAGGAATGAGGAAAAGACAAATCATTTTATACCCACAGAGGCTGTTTCATCCATGAGTGTGATGCCTTTTCCTGGTGTTAAAATCAAAGAGTCAAACACAGTTAGAAAGGAAAAAGGGATTTTCCCTTGGTATTTATTTTAAGGATCCTTCGGTGCACACGTCCGGGTCGAATGCCCCGAAATGCACCCACAATGCACCCCCAAAAGATCTGGTATCACATTATAGGTGTTACCAATTAGCAGATCTATCAAAAACTCCCCAGGGAGAGGCTCAGTGAGCCCCTCCCCAAGGACCCTTCCCTGGCTGGTTCTATCTCAGTTTGCAGAAGGTGTTCTGGAGAGGACCTTGGGGTTTGGGGTTTCTGAGCCCTGACTACGAACCTTCCAAAGTGTGGAGTCTCCCAGCTTGGCAAACAAGTCCAAGAATGCAGGCAAAAAGCACCAGGAACAGAAGCTGCAAAAAGACATGAAAGGGGTAAAAAAAGAAAAAGCAAAAAATCTTCATGGCAGCAAGTGTAGAAATTCTTAGCCATGCCCTTGCCCCAGGCTGCTGCCATTCGGGTGATTTTACAAACCTTCCCTCAGGCTGAAGTGCAGGAAGGAAGGAGAAGCTGCAGTTTGGCTGTGGAAATGCTGATGTACCCAGAGCCTCTGATTAAGGTTAAAAAACCTTAAAATAAAAATAAAAAAACCTTAAAATCAACCTCTGATTGAGGTTAATGCAGTCAGGATTTTCGGGGAAGGTGGCTGCATTTGGGGGTGTAGGGAGGGATTCTGGAGAGGGGATGTGGATCTGTGAAGAGTAAGGAGGACTTTTCAGGAGTCTCCTCCCAGGTGCCAAGGTCCTGCTGACCCTCAGGCTTTGTACAGTGCTGGACAAAAGGGTGCTGACCATGAAAGGGGAAAAAACCACCCAAACCAGGTCCTTGAAAGCTGAATAAACCCCTCTGTTTTGCCGTGAGCCACCTTGTAATTGTGGGTTTGTGGCAGAGGAGGGACACGAGCACTGTGGTCCCTATGACCAATTATCCCAATTATCTCAGGGACTCCAAAAACCACAAATCTTTCATTTCACAGAGAGATGAAGGAACAGATGCACTGAAGTCAGGTAGGTGATCAACTGCCCAGTTCTGCAGCGTGTAGAGGACTCACCATGAAGGGCAGTGCCAGCCCTGTAAAATCCTGAAGCAGGTTGATTTGTCTGTGACAAGACAAAAATGAAAAGTGAATATTTCACCTTAACAATTGCCTAAGGCAGCAGAGCATCCCTCGGGCCTGTCTTTTATTCCTGCAGGGAGAACTCTTTGCCTCCTCCCAGCTGCAATAATCTCCTTTATGATCCCAGAGATTTACTCTTCTCCTTCCTCCCCTTGTCCATGAAGAGGATATAATATTCAGCAACTGCACAGATTAATGTCAGGCTGCTGCAGAGATGTAAAACACTCTGCTGGTGCTGTGTAATTACATTATTATGGTCCTATAATAACACAGGCAAACCCATTTCGTTTAAGTGTTGGCAAGGGTAACATCCCACTGCACACAAAAGTTCATTCCCTTTCTTTTCCAGTCTGCTAAAATGGCCAAACACTTCTACCTATTCCCTGTGGCAGTAGCATTTACAGCAGTTAAAAATAGCAGAGCAGAATTAGCTCAAAATACTGAAAGCAGAGAATTAAATTGTCATGTTCCCTACGCTGCTCTTGCTGAGTAGCTGGCCCTGAGGAAGAGGGAAAAAGGGAAAAAAATCATGCAGGATAAACCAGATTTCTTCAACCTGCAGGAAGACACAAGACCAGATGCTCTTATTGCACAGGAAGAATTCCTCCTAATTTTAGCAGCTCCTTTGCTTTGTACAGTTTGCAAACTGATCATTAACTACCCCTGATGGACATTGGATCAACTGGTTTTTGGGGATACTGAGCCATAAAATTGTTTCTTCCTGATTATTTTCCTGGCTTTGAAGATGTTATTTGACATTATTCAATTTGGATAACCTGAAGAAGCCAAATGTTTGTCTATTTGTGCCTAAATAACTCCTACAGGTGTGAGTGTAACTCATTTTATTCTCTCCTTGAGAAAGCCACCTCTCCACACAGCAGGGAGACAAATATCTCCTTCCTGCTCCTTCCTTTTTGTTGTTATTTGAGTTTCTTCTTGAATTGCAAATATACAAAGAAAAGTTTGACATTTTGGAAACAAATTTTTTTTTTTCTTTTAAAATTTCTCATCATTTGAGGCTGTGAATTTACTCTAATTTGAGCCATGGACTCCTCCAGCTTCTCTACCTGTTTGTCCTATCAGTCTGTGCCATCCTGCCATGAAACAACTTCTAAATATTTTCAGAGATTCTCTGGAGATTTGGTCAATTCTGTAGATTAAAGACTGAAATTTATCTGCTTGAGTAGCAGCTCCTGTGTAAGGTCTAATTAAAACCTTGCTGGAACCAAAGATCTTTGAGGCAAAAAAATTATTTCTGAAAACCATGGGGACCATCTGATACTCATGGGGACCATCTGTGGAAATCCTTTCTCTGGAGGTGTTTTTTATTGATGTTTGATGTTCCTCCAGCCAAAACAAGACCATGGGACTTCACAGAAGTCAGTCCACTGAAGACCACCTTGCTTTCACCTGGAGGGGCTGGAGCTCACTCTCAAATCTGAGCATTTTGCTGACACATTCATGCCAGGCAGATGAAAGAAGAGAGAAAAATTTTAAAAAAAGGAAAAGGAGAGTGAAGAAATATGGCAGATTTTAGGAAAAATAGACTGAGTATTTTTCCATCTTGACCTGGCCCTCTTCAGAACGTGTGATTTTCCTGGCCTGTGCCAAAGGCTCATTTTTGGGGGTTATTTTTGTTTATATAAAGGAATATGTTTCACTGTCAATATTGTAGCAGAGAAGCAAAACTTTTGGGAAGAGACACGTGCTCAGTCACTGGGCATTCCATCCTCTTCTTTCTCCTGCTTTCTATTCCTCAGCAAGCTCTGAGGAAAGCCACAACAGCCCTCATGCCAACAACCATCTTTCTTCTTCTCTTTCCTGAGGAACTTTGAACTCTTCTCAATGTCCTCGACAGCTCAGCCTGTCAGAGGGGAAAAAGGCCTTTAACAGCTCCCTCTGGGGTGGGATTGAAGGATTCCCCCCTGGAAGAGGCCAATTATCCCCTCTGGTGATTGATTGCCAGGAGCTCCCAGCAGGATGGACAAGCACCTGGATTCACCTGAGAGGGGGGAACAGGAGCAGCCTCCCAGCCTGAGCCCCATTAGCAGGGGAAGGGTCATTAAAATCATTAAAAGGAGCAAACTCCTGCCTTGTTCTTGCCATGGCTGTGCCTCGTGTGGTCCAACTCAAACAAATGTCCAAGCTGCCATTCCAAGCATAATAAAGAGGTTTCCATATCCGTTGTGCTCTCGTTGCACAACACCCCTCAATAGAAGTGTTCAGCTAATGGAAAACCGAAATTGCTCAGGGAAAAGGAAAAAAAAAAAGAAAAAAGGAAGAAAAAAAAAAAATGTCCATGTTTTCAACGTCCTCTCTGCTTTCAGATGAGAAGGGAAAGGGGGATGTAGAGAAGAATGCAAAGAGCAAACATCTTAAAATGCCAACGAGAGCCTTTTGGAAGCTGATTAGAACCATTTGTGTGTGGTCAACAAAAAAAAAAAAAAAAAAGGAAGAAAAAAAGGAAGAAAAAAGGGGGAGTTTGCAGAAAATGGAAGGGAGACAACCTCTGCTCTGAGTCACAGAACCCATGCCAGCGTTCCTTCTGACTTTACAACTTTTTCTTGGCCTATCTGGGTGGAAGCCTGATTAAAAATGGGGGCTGAGAGTGCTTGTTGAAAAACCTCCCAGCTTGTAATCCCAGCACGAGGGCAGAGGGAGGCTTGCAGGAAATCATTCCTGGCTGTCTGGATCCCTTATCAAACACAGAGAGCAAAGACACCCAGGCAGAGCCGAGGGAAATCACAGGGACCTGCTCCTCACAAGGGGCCTTTTCCCTGTAGTCAGTGGGAAACGGGGAAAACAGCCTCTGAATTACAGCTGAAGGGGGGAAAAAAACATAAAACCTCAAGATTTTCTGTTAAAAAAAGTATAGACATGGATGGAAAGAGATTTATCTACTCCAAACCCATTTTTCCTTCAGTGGTGTCTTAGGTAAAATGAAATAAAACCAAGAGGATTGAATTTCACTGGGAGAATGACTGTGAGGTCTGCTGTGCAAGCCAGATTTTCCAACCATACATTTAAAAGCGGTTACTCAAGTTTGGGTAAGAGAGAAAAAAAAAAAATTAAAAAAAATTAAAAAAAAAAATACACTTACCCAATTTCCGAGCAGTCTGTGACTCGTGAGCTTGGGAGATGCAGAGAAACAGAGCCTGTATTTACAACTCACATGGGGAGCTTTCCAAAGGATGAGGGGGGCAGGATTTTTTTTTTTTTTGCTGCCCCTTTGACCTCTTGTGGGGGTTGTGTTTAATTTTTTGCCATCAGGGGCTTTAGTGAACATAAAATTCCTTTCCCCATGAATGCTCCCAAGAAAAATGGGCAGGCAGCACGAGCTGCCAGAGGTCTGTGAGGTGCAAGAGCCACGAGCATTTTGAATTTTGGAGTGCCAGTGATTCACAGGCAGCTCAAAGTGGAAATTTCGTGCTCATGGTAAAGTTAGCACCCATTATACCCACAATAAAACCCACTGGAAACACTGGAGAGGGAAACCTGAACTGCAGAAATCGAGGCAGCTCACTGGAGAAGTGTTAGAAATGCAAGAGGGTTAAAAGCTGGGGAGGGTAAAGCTGAGATTTGGGGAGCATCCATTTCTGAGCTCCACAACAAACATGGGTAAAGGAAGGGATTTTTTGTGCAGTTGATTTTTCCAGGCTTAAAGGAGATAATTAATTTGCTAAAACTTTGACCAAACAATGAAGAATGAGAGGCTTGGCCTCCAGAGCTGGTGATAACAGAGTGGCTGGGAGCTGATACTGCTCCAAGAGCCAGACCTTACAAATTATCCATGACATTCAGTAGGTTTTTCATTAACAGTCAGCAACATCGCCTCAATATTGAACCAAAATGCCATTTTTAAATCCTTGATGGGTATTTCAACCAATGAAACCTCATTAAGCTCCAAAAACTGGGGTTTATTTTGATCTGCTGGAACAATTCCCCTCGTGGCACCTGTGCCTCTGCATGGACCAGCAAACATTGCACTCCTTTTTCTGGCTGGGTGCTTTTTTCCCACCAAACCTGGTTTCTATATTTAACCCGACTTTCAGCAGCAGCATCACAGGATTTTGTTTTTGTACTGAGTGTTTGCAGCTTTTTGGCATTTCATAATCTCTTGGCACACCTAATGCTCCTAAATGGTGCTGAAATAAATCACTCCTTTGCCTTCATAATCCAAAATGCTTTGTGACTGCAGCTGAAATAGTGCAGTGGCTCAAAATATTCAGTGGTGCTTTCGTGGTGGAAAACAGAGACAAAACCCCCAAATTTGAGCAGGAGACAACATTTTTCACCTCTTTTCCATAGCCCTGATGGTAATAGATAAGAATTCAGCAATGGGGAGAAGCAAATATACTAAAAATGAGAAATGTCTTATTAAAGAGAGCAAGATGGGACAAGGTTTAGCTAAAAATGGGATTTCTGAGCCTGCAGCTCTGTTGTGGCCATAGGTTAGGAAAGTCTTTCTTAAATTACAGGAGAGTCTCAGCTCTTCAGATCCATGATCTAACCAAGCTCATCTAAATGATGCACTCGATTCCTGAAGAGCTTTAAAAATAATCACAATGTTTGAAATTTGTCTGCTGCCAGCAGAAATCTGGCAAGGAGACATCATCAATTTAGCAAAATATGTTGTTAATGCCATCCTAATTCTAACACCAGACTGGCAAGGCAGTGGATTTGCTCATCAGGAATACTTATTTTACTAATTATTATTACTTTAGAATTTATGTGCTTTTTTCCCTTTCTGTTTTTACTGTGCACTCCTATATTTTATTATTTTATATTTTATTTATAATTAATTTATTGTCTCAGTGAAGCAGCCATTCTTTAGCACAAGAACTTTAGTTTTAACCAGAGGTGTGGGCAGAGCTTTCTATTTGGGGAAGACTTCTCTCTATGTTTGTGGGATAGGTTTGCAAATAACAATAACAATTATTATTATTAATAATAATAATAATCATAATCATCTGATTTACAATCCTAACCCTTGCACATTGCTGCATGAAGGGAGACAGGAAAAGAGGAAACAGGGCTTAAGTTTCCTGAGTTTTCTCCATGATTTCCAGTGCCTGGATTTTAACAAGGTCTTTGTAAGATCTCCTGCCTTTGTCCAAGAGAGCTGTGGTGAATTTGTGTTGTGGCTGGAGTGCCCTAATTAATTCTGGGGGGTTTTTGCCTGAGATCACCCTGAAATTACTGTCAGGCCCCTTCTCAGCTGATAAGCAGCTCTCAGGAAGCAGGTACCAGATCTCTCCTTTTCCTCCTTTCTGACAAAGGAATTTCCTTCTCTTTGCTGTCTCCAAGGAAGTAACTTAATTTTTACTATCCTGATGTGGAAAACTAAACCCTCTGAAACTTTGTTTTTTCTGATTTGATTTTGATGGAGATATTTCCTGTCTCTTTGCAGCTTCATCAAAGCTGCAGCAATCCTTTAACAACCAACAACCTCTTCAAAAGAGATTTATTTTTTTTCCAAGATTTTCTTGTTTTTGCTGCTATGGGAGTGAGGAAAGAATTCAGCTGTATCTCTTTATCTCCACTGGAAGGAAAGAAATTAGACAGATATATTACAAGTCTTATCTTATCCCCTGTGTCTCACACATGTGTTATTGGAGGGAAATTTCAGTTCAGGGAACATGTGAAAAGTTAAAGGAGGATAAGGGTGCTCAGGGGACAGGGATGAGGTGGTGGGGAGAGTTTGGCTGCAGAGAGGGACCAGCAGCAGGAAAATGCAAGTTACTGCTGGGAAAAGGAAAGATGGAGCTGCCACTTCCACTCCTTCACCTTTTCCCATCAAAAATAAATGTACTCTTTCTTTTCCCTGACTTGCCAAGGATGAAAAGTGATTCCTCTCAGCAGATAAAATTAGGGAAGACATTTACTGCCTCAGAAATTCTGCTGCTAGGCTCACCTTTTGTCAGGAACCCTCACAACTGCAACATGCTTCTCTCCTATTTTTAAGTCCTTGGTTACAAAATTTGGCCTCTATTAAATGGAGCTATTAAATACTAGAAAACAAGTTTTGTCCTTTGTCCTAATTCTGTACCATAAAACCCTCCACACTTGTATACAGAAAATAAACCCAATATTAAAAAATACTGTCAGGATTAAGATTATGGATTTATTCAGCCTGCCAGAAATACCCCAATCCATATCAATACCCTCCCAGAGTGCATCCCATCGCCAGGTTTGCTCTCCTAAGGGCAGATTTCTTTGTTGCTGTTCTCTTTAAAGAGAAAAAAATATTTTGCTAAGAGATATTGAAGTCAAGCCTCTGATGTTTTTTTGCTCGCTTGCTGAGAATTCAAGAAACTTTATTACTGCTGAGGGAGGAGTGTCAGATTGAAAGTGCAGAACTGTGTAAATCTTAGAATAATTACAGACAGGGGCTTCCAAATTCACCTCCTTCTTAATTCTCTGTTGAGTGTTTCCTGTGCTTCATTTGGAATATTTCAGCTAAATTATTCTGGTGATGAGGAAAAATAGAGTGAGGAAGTAGCAGAATCTATTTTAGAAGTTAAGACATGATCAAACCCAGAGAACTTTAACAGTTTTATCTATGGGGGGAAATGCATTTCACATGAGTCCTCCTTCCATGCCATAGTGTAGAAATACAACAGAAAATCTGGGAATCCTGCAGTGAAGAGGAAGAGTTTTTAAGGATGAATTTTGATGCTGAAGGCTGAAGGAACTCGTTTTCTCCCAGCCAGGGCAGCAAGGGCTGAGAAAGTTCCAGAAGCACCAAGGGCAGGGTCGCCTTCCCCTGACCTTGTTGTCTCATTAAAAGGGGGATATTCAGAATTCCAGATTCAGCCCCCTGTGGATCCCTGTGTGTCTCAGCTTTCCATCTCTGGCAGGAACTGGTACCAATGCCAACTTTTGCATTGACACAGATTGGAGTTGACACTGGCAGCGATTCTTTTCCAATAAATTTGACACCAGACACCAGAAATGTTTGCCACGAGGCCAGACTGTTCTCCAACCGTTCTCCATCCCACCAGTGCACATCTCTTCTAAAAACTCTGTCAGCTTAACTCTCTGCAGCTCCTTTGGCAGTGAGAACACCTCCCTGCAAGGGGAATGCAGAGATTGGGGGGCACTGCCAGCCCTCAGGGGCACTCAGGAGGTGTTGGCATCTGTGTGTTTATACCCACCCAATGCCATGGCAGTGGGATTCCACCACCAGAGCCCACCTCTGGAACCTGCCAGCTGCTGGCTGCTTTGTCCCTTCTGCCTTCAGGAGTTTTAACAAGATGTTTCTGGTCTGTAATCAGCATAAACTTCCCCCTACAAAATCCTGTGGAACGTCCTGAGTCACGAATAAAACACTCAGCGCTTCGTTTTCTCTCTAAATGTTCCCTGCTTTAGCTACAGCCCTGGAAATGAGAGCAGTCTCTAATCTTTTTCTGTCATCTAACATGTTTTAAAGTGGGATGGAGCTGGCAGGTGAGATATAAAATAGAGAGCAGCCAGCACAGCTGGAGTATCTTGGAAGCAAAATGCATCCCGCAGCCTTATCGCCTTCGGCAGCGTCTGGGACCAGCTCCTATCGATCCATACCCATAGGCTTTGGATTGGGTTTCTCCAATGCCTGGAAACTGTCAGCCTCAGCAGGACTGAGGCACAGCAGAAACGTTATTCCCGTGCATAAATCCTTAAAAATGAGCCCCTCCGTGTGTTCTCAGATGATGATTTTAGGATTATTGTCACTAAGTCAACTAGTAATTAAGCAGCATGAAAAATATCTGTTGGTTCTGCACTATATTTAGGCACAATTTATTATTTTATTGGGAGACACAGTTGCTGTTTGATGGAGTTTTTATTTAATATTAAGTAAATACATTCATTTATACTTTAATGGCATAGCAAAGCCTGACCTTGTGGTGTTCACAGGTGTGAGATGTGAGCAAGACACTCCCAGAAATAAAGATCACAAATCCAGCAGTGATTTAGAGAGGAAATCAAGGGCATGTCAGGAATACCAGGCTCTGTTTGCATTTGACTCTTGCAGGCTTTTGAGATGAGGCTGGATATTCAACAGAGTGTGCCCAAAAGCCTCAGCTGCCCCCAGTGTGGTACCTGTGGCTCCCCATGGGACCCAGAGCTGCTCCCAGTGCCAGTGAAACCCCCAGGAATGATCAGGCTGATGCTGTGCTCCACCTCAGCCTCATCACCCTTGACAAAGCCCTTCCAGGCAGGTTTCTGGGACCAGATTTGTGTTTGTGCTTCCTCCCAGGGCTCAGAGGAGTGGCTGCTCTCCCGGCTCAGAGGACAGGCATGGAAACACCTGGAGGGCCACCAAGGTCCCCAGCAGTGATGCTGTCCCTTGTGTGAGCTCTTTAACACAAAATTGACTTCTTTCTCCTGGGCCTTGAGCAAAGCAACACCACACTGTGACACTGTCCCCTGTCTTGACTCAACCCCAGGCCTCCCAGCTGCAAATTCAATAGAAAATACCTGCTTTCTATTGAAAGCTGCCTAATTGGCTGCTGTTCCTGCTCCTCCAGCCCAATTTGCATTAAAGAAAGACCTGCAATCCTTGGCATTCCCTGTCCCGCTCCAGATTTAGCCTATGGAGCTGGCAGTTCTCTTAACGCCCACATCTGTCTGAGCTGGCCACAGCTGATTTATGTGCAATATCTCAAAGGCATGTGGTGCCAGTCCCACGTTGAGCTCTGGATTGTGGTGGTCTGTCTGTATTTGTTGAAACTGGGCCCAAAGAAGCTGGCTTGGAGCAGAGACTGCGAGGAATGTGAGCCAGTGGCCGTCCAGACAGCTCTGTCAGCAAGCTCAGGAAACTGGCTGAAAAATACTGGGAAGAGGCCCAGATTTCAAACAACCTGTGGAGCTCTCATGAGAACATACTGTTTTAAAACAGAAAGCTGAGTGATAGTTTTAATTACACATTTTTGTTGTTTTAAAGAAAGGTTAATGATGGCCTTGCAGGACACCAGGCATGTTCACCAAATTC
>JACBWW010000623.1:0-27708 GCA_020086605.1 Lanius collurio | reverse complement strand
GCAGGAGGGAGCACAGACAGGGCTGGCTCTTTTTCTGGTTCACGTCCCCAGGAGGTAAGAGAGCAGGCTGTTAAGCATCGTATGATTTATCTGAGAAATGAGCCACCCCAGCTGGAAATACCAGGAGATCTTCACACTCTGAGAGCAGAGACGCTCCCCTGCACCCTGCTCCGAATAAATCCTCCCCTTGGAAAGAGCCCCGGTGCCTCCTGCCATGTACAGACACGTTGGGTACACACGAACACATTTATTTTCTGGATTTTTCTCTTTTTCCCTTTACCTCCTGAGATTTCAGTGCTATAAAAGAACATCAGGTGGGAATGAGAGTGGTCTGCTGAACACCCACAGCCAGGCACACAGAGCCTCTGGCAGGATTAAGCTGCCAGCCCAAGCCTGCCTCAAAAGCCCTGAATTTTCAGAAAGCAAAACCTTCCAGAAGGCAGAAGGTCAAATCCTGCTTTAATTCCACCTGTGAAAATTAGGATCATCACAGCCCCCGTGAAAAACCAAGAATTAGAGGCGGGCTCACACCAGTACGAGCCCAGTGCCTCACTGGGTGTTGCAGCCCGAGTCACCCACGCTGCTTTGGGAGCCACCAGCCTGCACCAGGGACAGAGGGACAAAAATCACCTGAGGAATAAACAGGAGAACACGGGGCTGTCAGGGATCCACAGCCAGCTCCATGCAAACGCCTGATTAATGGCCAGACCGGAATGGAAGCGCCGGACATGAAGGATCAGCAGCCTTTGTGAAAAACAACTGTTTTCCAGAGCTCCCTCAGGGCACCAGCAGCTCGTTAAATTGAGCTTCTTTCTAGTAATGAGGTCAGACAGGGCTAATAAAGAGAGATACCACTGGACAAGCCTGGTGCAGACCAATTCCAACTGGGAATTGCAGCTCTGGGTTGGACACAGCACCGTGTGCCCGATGGCTCCTCCAGACTGCAGGAGGGCTTGGAGCCGTGCCTGGAGTGGGAGTCCTGGGACACAGCACGGGGTGCTGGGTGCTGCCTGCACCCTCCTGCCCCCCCCAATCCTGGGGAGCAGCCCTGGGGCTCTCCTGGAGCCTGTCACGGTGAGGTGGCTCAGGGCACAGGACAAGGGGACAGCAGAGCCTGCTGCCCCCCTGCCCCAATCCCTGGGTGGGTGTTGAGCCCCCAGATACCCCAGAGCCCCCTGCCCACAGCCCAGGGCTGAGAGGCACCCACTGACACCAGGATGCTCCACTGCATCTCTTGCTCAGGGCTCGGTTTCCATGGCAACAAATGATGATGTCAGAGAAGAGCGATGATTCCTGTGGATGAGGAAGAAGAAAGGGATCATCTCA
Source organism: Lanius collurio (assembly GCA_020086605.1). NCBI lineage: Eukaryota > Metazoa > Chordata > Aves > Passeriformes > Laniidae > Lanius > Lanius collurio. Next base: position 26,382 of record JACBWW010000623.1, on the reverse strand, counting down.
CCCAGCAGGAAGCTTCTTGTTGACGTTTGGAGAGGGAAATAATTCCTCTGCCTCACGTATGGGTGCCCTCCCAGGGCCGGACAACTCCTGAGCTGTCCCTGGAGGAGCAGCATGGGACGAACCCTGAACCTCTGGGTTCATCCCAAATCCAGGCCTCGTCCTGAATCCAGGGCTCATCCCAGCAGGGCGATGAGGGAGAGGGGAGCAGAGGGATGGGCTGGGTTCCGGTGGTGCTCTCTGGTTATGTCCCCTCACTCTCCATCTCCTGACACAGGAGAGGCACAGAGGGAAGCAGGGTCAGGATGGGTGGAGCAGGCAGGTGTGGGGAGTGGCACCTCAGTGAGCTGGAACGGGGATCACAGGGACAGCAGAGCCCAGGAGGACACACCACAGGCTCCCACACTGGGACACGAACCAGAGGAGCTGCTTGGGCCAGATGCAGCCCTCCCCTCCTGATGGATGTTTACAAATCTCTTCTGAGAAGTCCCTAATGACATAATCTGCAAATCCAGACTCATCCCTGGCTCGCAGGGCCAGCAGCAGCCCCTCGGGATGGAGCAGGATGTGCTGGGTGCAGGGGCTGCAGCCCTGCAGAGCTGGGCTCACACTGAGCTCTGTAATACCCCCACAATGCAGCTGCAGGCATAAGCTGGGCTTTATCACCAGAGATTAGCAAAATACCACATTGTGCCACTGGGATGCTGCCGTGTAGGAGCCATTCAAGGATCTAATCTGACATGAAGCTCCAGCACACCTCTTGTAGGAAAGCTCCCCTCAGGTGTTCTGCCCAGCCAGTGCCAGTGCTGGGATATCTCTGCACTCCCTTCCAGTCCCTCCCAGCAGGCTCCCATTAGAAGACATTGGATCTCTTTGTAGGAACTTTCCATGATTAAATTACCTGTCTGCTTTCATTACGGGTGTTTCCACAAGGCTGACTCATGATGGAATGCCTGATGCCAGAAAAAACAGCTGAATAAGTCCATGCATGAAGGGACTGATTCCCCACCCTGGGTCCTGCAGCAAGGCCACCCATGAACTCCTCCAGAGCTGCAGCTCCTCCCCACATCTGCAGGTGCCAAAGCACTCTGGGCTGCCATGTGGAAAGGGCCAGGGAGGCAATGGAGGGGCTCCTGAGATAACTCCCAGGGCCAGGAGCAGCAGGCACTGCCTGAACTTGATTATTTTTTTAATGAAAATGAAGTAAAAACCTGGGTCTGCGTGATGCTCCTGGTCCTGCATCCTCTGACACCCACAGCTACCTCCAGGAGGGAAGAATCCAGAACTGGAATTGCAAATCATTACCCAAGAAGTTTCCAAGAGCCCTTCAGACCCTCTGTAGAATTCTTGGAGCAAAGCACCCCTCAGACTCACTGCTGACATCTGAACTGGACCCATTTCCAGGTCAATACTAAAGCCAGGGAAGTGGGGGGGGCTTCTGAAGATCATCCTGCCAATCCACCCCACATGTGGGAACTGAATTTGCTAATGCAGGTCTGCAAGGGGCCTGAGCCTCCAGCAGGACCCCTCACCACATCCCCATCCACAGGAGGAGAAGCTCAGCCCTGGAGAAGTTTCTCTGCATGCCCCTCCTGCAGGCAGGAACACCAGGAATGGACCTGGCTCCCTCCTGTCCATGTGGGAAGTCTCCCCCTCGGAATTCAAGTGAAACAGTAATCCCATTAAGTATCTTTCCTTTGAATCATAGATGTGTCCATGAGGAAGTTAATGACAAACCTTACATGCACATCCAATTCAAATCAGCACATCCAATTAACTTCATTACCTGCAGGCTCCCTCATCTCCCAGTCTCCTTCTCTCCTGTCATGTTTTCTCTATGCATTTCTCCCAAATTAGGCTGGAATGGATCTGTCACAGTGGGCATCACCTTTGTCCTTGCCCCAGAGTCAGCCCAGGGAAGCCTCGATGGATGGTTCCCTGCAGGAGTCACGGAGCTGCCAGGAGAAGGGGCTGGGAACAAAGCACCTCCTGGACACCAAGGGATCTGGTCCTGAGGGAGGAGAAAATCCATCCTTTCCCGAATTATGCTGTCCAACTAAACATTAAATACACTCCCTAATCACTGCTGGGGTTGCCCTTGACAAACCCCTGGGAGAAAAAGCAGTTTGGTGAAGGGTTTGTTGGAGGGAGCCCTGCTGGGGGTTGTGTTGGAGATGAGAGTTCTCCTCAAGTGCTGCCTGCTGGTGCCAAGAATATTCCTTAAATTTCCACACACACATCTTTCTTTCCTAAAGTGCCTGAGAGGGGCCTTGAGCAGGGCAGGTGTGGCATCAGTGATGGGTGGCAGCTCTGGCTGGGAAGGGGATGAACCAGTGGGGCCAGTGACAAGCAGCCACTGGCATTGTGTTACCCTCTCATCTACCAGGACACTGCTCAAAGTCTGGATTTCAGGTCCCTGGCACTTTGGTGGGATCACCCCAAGACTCCCCCAGCTCCCCCTGCCCTCCAAGAGGGCCACACATGCCCAGGTGTCGCCGTTCCTCTGCCTTTTGGACTTCAAAGGGACACGAGAGCTCCACCCAAGCAAAGCCAGCTGTGCTCCCCAGCCTCTCCCTGCTGCTGCTGCTGCTGGGCACAGAGCACACAGAGCACCCAGGCAGTGACAAAGCCATGACCACCTCTCTCTGCTCATGTTTTTCAACTCTAATCCCTTTTCTTGGAGACCTTTTCCTCCTCCATCCCCTCCCTGAACTTCAGGAAGGCTCTGGGTGCAAGGGGACAAACCTCCTCTGTCCCCATCTCACTTGGATCTCACCTTTCCCAATGGATTAAATTGCCCCTGGCTCAGACAATTCCTCCCTTCCAGGACCTGCAGGCTCTCCTGGCTGTGCAGCTGAGTACAATTCCTTGGGAAAGGGATGGGCAGAGGGAAGCAGGTGCCGAGGGCAGGGCTGGGCACTTGCAGGTAATGTGGGGCAGCACCTGGGCAGGGGGAGGCAGGGGGGCTCCAGCCTGGGCATGTTCTGCTCATCCTCCCTGCCCCACACTGCCCACACATCTGAGGGCTCCGTGGATCCCATACCGGGGTCAGAAACGTCTCTGTGCATCTGCTTCACACCCACTGGTGCTTCCCACCCTCCCTGCTTGGGAAGCGTTAGCCCAGCGTTCAAAGGCACAGCTCAGGGAGCTGCAGCTCCCCAGAGGCACCGGAGGCAGAGGAGGCACTGGGCAAACTGGGGGGGCACCGAGAGCCCCCCCGGGCTGGCAGCAGCTCTGCAGGGAGCGGGGCTGTGTCTGCAGCACCCACACAGCGCTGGTGACGCAGCAAACAAACAAACCAACAAACCAACCCCAATTAACTGGAGCTTCCTGCAGCTCCAGCGCCAGGCGGCGGGGACTGTTCCTCCAGGGAAGGCTTCCTGCCCGTGGCACGTGTCCTGCAGCCTGCCCAGGCTGAAACAGAGACCTGAGCACTCAGTCTGGGCATTTCTGAGTGTGAATTCACCTTCAGGGAAGGCCAGGGAGGTTTTGAAATACAAAACAAATTAAACCCCACTGTTCCTTCCCTGTTAAAGTTCAAACCACACTCAGCAGGCTGCTGCACCAAATGAATTCTGGATGCCCCATCCCTGCAGGTGTCCAAGGCCAGGCTGGACAGGGCTTGGAGCTCCCTGGGATACTGGGAGGTGTCCCTGCCATGGAACAGGATGAGCTTTAAGGTCCCTCCAGCCCAAACCCTTCTGTGAGCCCATGACCTGCTTCAACATCCCCACTGTCCCCTGGCCAAGGACACTCAGCTGCCTCTCCAAGGTCAAGGAGCAGCTTTGGGGTGCACCCACAATGTTGGATCTGCCAGAAGAGATTCCATGAACATTTCTTCCATGAACACAGTTCTTCCCATTCCCACGAGGAAAGAGATTGGGAGAAGGATCCCTTGCTGCCTTTCTGCAGGGTTCTAGACAGGAAGGAGCCAACTGCTGGGGTGAAGCAGCAGCTCAGAGATCCTGACAGGACAAACCCTTAAGAGAAACTGCCACTGAAGAGGTTCTTTCTTTCTCCATGCCTTTATTTCCTTCTCTCATCCCTCTGCTCCCTCCACCCTTGTGCAGAGCTGATCCTGCAGGATGAAGCAGGGAGGATGGCACAGAGGCACCATGCAGAGCCTAATCAGCAGCCCCATGTCTTTAATTTATTACTGCATGAGAGGCTCATTTAGAACAAAGCTGCCAGTTCGGGAGATCATTCCTTGAAAAGACTTTTTATTTGAAAAGCTGTCAGCTCACACCTTGTCACAGCCCCACTTGCAGTAGCAGAACTTTAATAACATGCCACCTCATGCAAATGAGCTGCTAATTAATTAAGTAGTATTCTTCCGGGGATGGATTCATTAGAATCAAATTTGGGCTGGTGAGGTTGGATTGCTTTGGATGGTGCTTTAAATCAGCAGCATTGTCTTTTCCTGGAGGGCCAGCTCTCCCTCCCATCCAGAGGGAAGCTTGTTCCCATTCTGTGCCCTCAGGAAGGCTCTGCACACCCTGGTGCTGGAACCCACCACTGCATGGCACAAACCAGCCCTGAATCAGCTAAAACCAGCAGATGAGATGAAAAAAATGATGTGTGAGGTGCCCCAAAGATTGTCTTCTCTAGTACTGAGGAAATGCAGGGCAGGAGAGGGCTCAATACAAAAGCAGAAGGGAGAGAGTAAAAATCTGGGGGGTCCAGGGATGAGGGAATGCTGAGAAGGAGCAGGGCTGCTTTCTTTTGGAGCCCTTGTTGCAAAGAGACAATTGCTGGGGGTCCAGGGCCAGCAGCCTTGCCCCTTCCAGCAGCATCAAATACAACCCTCAAAAGGTGGGAACACTCAGGGTCCTGGGGATTTCCTGTGCAGGAGGAGGAGAGCTCAGGGCTCAAAACCTGTCCCCTTCTAATCTGTGCCCTCATGAAGAGCCCCAGTGAGCAGTGCCATCCTTTCCCTCTGTTCAGCCCCTTCTCTCTTTACTCTCCTGTTTGATTTTTGAGGAGGTGTCTCGGTGCTTCTCTGCGAGCTGGGAATCATTAACATCTGCTCCAGGCTTTACATTTGGGCACTGAGCAAGGAATCCATCAAAGGGATGAAGCTCTGGCCTCTGTTCCAGAGGCAGGAACGAGGTGGGTGTTGCTGTGCCACAGCTCTGCATGCTGACCCCTCTGCATGCTGCTCCTCAGCCTCTGCTGTCCTTTCCCTGCCCCACCACTGCTCCTCCTGCTCTGTGCAGCTTCAGTGCAGCTCCTTCCCTTCCAGCTGGGAAAAAAATGAAAGCACAGGCGAGAAAAGAGTGGGACAGCTCCAGGAGCAGGCAGAGGGGGGGTTTATTCCTAAAGCATCCTGTTCTCCATGGCCCTGGCAGCCTTGAGCAGGGATGGAGGGTTAGCTGGGGGCCCTGGGTGTGCAGGAAACACACCCCAAGCTGCCCTTCAGCCCTCTGGGTGCCACAAACCCTGGGTCATTCCCTTCCTCTTTGCCCCTGTTCTCCCCTTGGTCCTGACCCAGAGCTGGGCTCGGTGTCAGCAGGCACCCAAAGGGACCCATGAGCCAGGACAGAAATCCACAACTCCCTGTTCCTGCCTGCAGGACACGGTCAGGGATGGAGGGAGCTGTGAGTGGCATTTGGGGAGTGAGTAACAGCCCCAGGGAAGGAAAAGAGGGCTGAGTGCTGAGCCTCAGCCTCTGTGATCAACATAAAACATGAGAGGAAGCCCAGAGCTGGTGCTGTTCTGGTGTTATTTAGGGCAAGGGAGGGACCAGGTATCTGCTTGTCACAAATCATTTGCAGCTCTTACCCAAAGCCCCCAAAATAGCCCTGCATCTGTGTTATCTGTCCACACCTCACCTGTGCCCTTCCAGCTGAATAATCCTGCACAGCTCTGTGTCAGTCTCTCTCCCCCCAACATCCTCCTCCAGCTCTGCATTTCACAGCTGAAGGGATTGGTCTTGCTTAGTTTGCTTTGTTGACCTTGAGTGGCCATGTAAAATGGCATCAAAAGCCACTTAGACAAGACTGTCTAATGTGAAGTTTGCTCTAAACGAGCTTCAGCGAGTCGTGATTGTCCCCAAGGAGGAAAAAACTAAATGACTGTCAAAAATTGCCACACAAAAACCCTGTTTCTCTGAAGCCATGGCTTCCAGCTGATCAGGTGGGAGCCACAGAGTTCCTCAGGAAATATTATTCTCTTTCCTTTTCAAAAACATCAGGAAAGTAATATGTTTCAAATGGCTTCGATTTCCTGCCCAGCACCTCCTGGGAATGCTGGAACATGAGCCAAACTCTGAGGCGCCGAAGGCCAAAACCCAGAAGGAAATAGGAGAATCTAAATTTTATTGTCTTTGGGGTTTATAAACTTGTGGGTAAATCCTGCCTGGTGGTTCTGCACCGCTCCAGGCCAGGCAGGAGCCATCAGGTGAACGAGGAGGCCGTGCATATTTTTGGTTTCACTTGTGCATGCAGAGCCAGTCATGTGTTACTGATCAGATCTAACCTTGCTCGGGCAGAGGATGTGAGAAAATTACGGAGCGCTCAGCTCCGCTCAAATCCCAGGAAATGAGGCTCTCCCACATGGCTGCTGCTCCCCCAGGGCACCCCAACACCCAGCAGGACGCAGAGCTGCAGGTGGGGGGTGGATTTTCTGCTTAAGGAATGGCCCAGAGTCCCACAGAGGACTCAGTGTCCATCCCCAGCCCGTCCCTGACCGCGCTGCCCGGACAGAGGCCGGGTTTGGCCACAGGAGCAGCCCTGCAGTGAGGTCGTGTGAGGACACAGAGCCCTGGCCAAGCTGGCACTGCCCCAGGGCTCCCTTCAGCTCTGCCCTACCCCTGCAGCCTGGCTGGGCTGTGGGCAAGCACAGAGCCGGGTCAGGCTCCGTGTGTGGGGTTTTTCATCATCTCTGGGCACGCAGGAGCTGCAGCAAACGTGTCTCCTGCAGGACCAACAGGGCTGGCTGGGGCCCAGGGACATTTGCTGGTACATTCCCTGTCCTGGAAGCATTAAAGACTCCTGATGGGAGGCTCTACAGTGTAAATCCATAGGGCTGAATCTCTCCTTGCACTTCCCTATCTGCTCTTTCATGGCCCATTCCCCATCAGACAGAGGTTTGAGGTAGCTCAGGTTCCCAGCGTGTGAGGAAAGCTCCTCCTGCCCCTCTGAACTGCTTCCCTACTCTATTCTGGGGCAGATCAAGGATAAAAATAAAAACAAAAAGCAAAATCTCTTCCATCTCTGCACTGTAACTCCCTAAGCCTTTGGCACATGCCCTTTGCAGCATCTCAGAATTAATCAGCAGATAAGCTGGCTCTGAATAATCTGTGTATGCAACACATGGAACGCTGCTCAGCACGGCCTCGAACGCAGCAGGATTTGCTGGGCTGGGCTCAGAGCACACGTCTGTCCCTGTCCCTCTGTCCCTCTGTCCCTGTCCCTCTGTCCCTGTCTCTCTGTCCCTGTCTCTCTGTCCCTGTCTCTCTGTCCCTGTCCCTCTGTCCCTGTCCATCCCTGTCCAGGGAGTGCTGGAGCTGCAGTTCCCCAGAGCTGGCCAGCACACACTGCCCTGCTCTGCATCAGGCCAGGGAGGGAGGGTGGGTGGATCAGATTGCTGGTCCTCAAATACTGAGTTTAGTTTCAAATTCAGCTGGGGAAGGAGAGGAATCTGCAGGAGCTTGGTGCTCTGCCTGTGCCTCTGAACCAGTGAGGACTCAGGACTGGGTCTAACACTTGAAGCACTGTGAAATTCCCTGCAGAGCAGCCACAGCCCTGTCCTGTCCTGGCAGAACCCCCGGTGGATGCAGAGCTTCCCTCTCCACCCCATTCCCAGGGAGAACACATCCCAAAGAGGTGAGGTGTCCCCGGTGGCAGTCACAGGGTCACAGCTGATGCCACAGCCCTTTGTTGGTGGCCACGGATGCCACTGGCACAGGGACACAAGGGCAGATGGTGGAACAACAACAACACGGGGTGACCCAGGCAAAGCACACCAGACACATCAGGCACCCCAAACTGGGAGGAGGGAGGGGAAAAGGGGCCGTGGCTGCAAGACTGGAGCTGAGAATGGGTTTGGAACACACGAGCAGCACAGCTGAGAGCCTGCATGCCCTGGTCCAGTGGGACACAGCAGCCTGAGCCTGACTTCATGCTGAAAGGTTTTGCTTGTCATTCCTGAGCACGAGGAGGTGGAACAGACCTGCCCCAGAGCTGCCAAACCCCACATGAGCAGGACAGAGGCAGCTCTTCCCCACGCCCCACTGCTGTTCCCCAGCAGCCAGCTCAGCTAATCCCTCCTCGTGCCCAGAATCAGCTGCAGGTCCAGGCTGGGGTGCAGGGATGGGAGAGACAAAGCTCCGGCACATTCCTGCTCTCGCTTCCATAATTGACCTGTAGATAAACACATGGCTTCCGCCTTAATCCTCTGCAGCCTCATGAACATCAGCCGCGCTAAATTTTTCATGTAATTAAGAGAAAAACCCTAATCCAGTGTAATTAGCTCCCTGATTGCCAACGTCAGGCAGCAAAGCAGTGTTTGAACAGCAATTCAGGTCTAGCTGGTTAGGCAAATACTGCGTGTGTGGTGCAGTAACTCAACACTGGAGCAACTCCCCCTGTGCTGTCCTCCCAAGCCGCTTCCCTAAACAGCTCCAAGTGCTTTCATTGCTGCAAGAGGCCTCGTCTCCCCCAGACTGCTGTTCCACCGGGCTCCAGTTACATCCCCGAGGGGCTGGGCATGAGACAAGGCCAGCAGTTCACCCAGAACCCCCGCTCTGCTGGTGTCAGAGTGGCACCCCCACCCCATCTGCATCCGGCAGTGATCACACCGAGATTTTAGGGCAGCACCACCCCTGTCTGTGTCTAAATTCAGCATCTGAGAGCCACAACTGAGACCCTGTTGGAGAAACAGTCTCCTCGTGAGGGATGCTCGGCACCAACACCACAACCAGAGCTGGAGGCGACCACACCTACGAGGGGTTTTGTGGTGCAGATCAGAATTTATCCCAGCTACCGAGCCCTTATGGTTTGCAGTGATATTTTTCTCTTTCATTCATATACATGAAGGCAAAATTTTAGGAGTGAAATGTTCGAAATTTGGGAAGGGGAAGCAGATGGGAGAAGAACAGAGAATGTGGATGTGTGTGCCAACAGAGAGGCAGAGAAACCAAGAAAGCAGAGAGAGAAGACACCTTCACTTAACCATTTCACCCATCCCCAGCAACAAGGAGCTGAGCTGCTGAAACCATGGTCAAATATCTCTGTTTTCCTTCTAAAATTCACCTGTGATAGAAGCTACAGACACCTCCAGCTCTCAACAGTCACACCTTCATCTTCACACTAAATACCAATCTCCTGAAATACAGGTTTAAAAGAGGTATTATTGCAGGAGTATCTGCTGGAGTGTCTCAAGGAGGATTTCACTCCTCATCCCAGGCAGTGTCACAAAGGGTTTGCCTGCTTTTGAAAAAGGTCTTGGTCTCTGTTTTGCCTGTTTTGGTTGCTGCTGCTCTAGAGGCTGTTTCTGTGCCTGGGAGAGTGCAGAGCCCCCAGAACCAGCCCCCCTTGTGTGAGGAGCAGCTCAGAACCATTGCACAGCCCCAGCCTCACAGCCTGAATCCCTACAGAACATTTCCTTCTGTGCTGGGGCAGGGCAGAGCCAGCCCTGGGTGTTTGTGCAGCCCTAACTGGGCTCTGACAGAGGCCACAGGCTGTGCCTGGCTCCCCCCTTGGGCTCCAGCCCCTGGTCCCCAGCCCTGCTCCTCCATCCCCTCCTCGTCCCTCTGCTCCAGGAACAGACCAGCAGCGAGCAGAGCAGGCTGTGCCTTTGTAGCAAAGCCAGGCAGATTTCTTTCGACAAAAAGGAGTGAAAATTTATCAATTCAAAGCTCCCTTTAAAGAGAAGCCCCTGAGGAGAGCGAGCCCAGATGCTGCTTGCCTGGCTAAGCCAACTCCTGCCCCTGCCTCCCTTTGGACACAGGCTGCTTTCCATGGCCAGCACTGGGGTGAAGCAGGCTGGGAGCAGAGCCTCCTGGCTGGATGGCAGCACATCAAGATGGATTTCAGCAGCAGCAGCAGGGATCTGGCACAGTTTGGTGCTCTGCCATCACTCCCTTTGCATGGAAACAGAACTCCCAGCCAAAATCCAGCCTCGTCCCTCAAAGCCTCCCAGAGGAGCCGCACAGAGCCCATCCCACAGCTCCTGGGGACCATGCTCCCAAAGGCAATGCTACAGTTCCACGTGTTCCCCAAGCTGCAGGCACACCCCAAATGGCATTTCCAGCCCCCAGGCAGGTGCTGTGCTCTCCCCTTCCCTCTCTGGCCAGGGTCTGGGACCCTCTGGCTGCTGCATTCCAGACAGGAGATCCCATCTGCACACTGGGGCTGTCAGTGGATGGAATTTTTCTGTCTCTCAGGAGTTACTGCAGCTTTCAGGCAGCTTTGGGGACATTCTTCCTGCCCACACCCCCAGTATCAAATGCCACTGACACGTGAGTCTGTGCTGGCTGCTCTGTGGTGTCTTTGCCTTAAATCCAGCACAAATTCCCCTCTCGGTCTCCCTTGCCTGCCCAAAGCCAGGCATCCTAAGGCTCCATGGGGAGCTGTGAGGTGGTGAAAAGAGCTGGAGGCAGCTCTTTAGAGGCTGCATGCCTTTTTTTTCTCTTTTCCCCATTTCACATCCATCAATGCACAACTGGGAGAGCAGCCCCAGACTGGTCAGACTGGGAGCTGGGACTGAGGCACCCACTGGGGATGTGCAGGAGCATCCCAGAGACGTCTGCTGCCAGCTCTCAGGGGACAAAGCTGCAGCAAAGTCACAGCCCAGGGACCTGGGTGAGTTCTCAGCCTCTCTTTTGCCAGAGGATGGTGGAAGTGGCTCCAGTCAGACCCAGGAATCTCGGGAGTCTCGGTATTCACGTTAATGAGCACTGGCAGGAGATTTGCAGCCAGCCAGGGAGAGGAGTCAGGGGTGCTGAAAGGGGCAGAGAGAGGTGTTGGGAGGAAAGGGAGCTGCACACATTCACCTCCAGGCAGCTCTGAAGTGGCCTGAGGGACACCAGTGGGGCATGAGGATCCCATTTTCCACCCCCTGCCCCCAGAAGCTGGAGCTCTAACAAGGGGAGTTGTTTGACTTGCTCACACTAAAAACAGACCAGGTATCAAATGTTCCTAAAGCTTTTAAAGTAAGAGCTATAAACTGAGCCAAGGCTCAGAACTGATATGGAAAGTTACCTTCCAGGACAGATTTTCCCAGTGAGGGAGTGCTGGCAGCCACTGCAGCCTCTGTGCACGAGGCCACTGCTCAATGGCAGAGGAGCTGAGCTCCCTCTTGCCTTTCCCTTCCCATTGCCCCAGAACCAGCACAGCTCCCCCCTCCACATCCCCACATCTGCAGAGTGCAATCTGCTAATGATCCCAGGCCTCGTGTTTTGTCGCTGCCATGATTTATTGGTTGTGTCATGCTTTGCACTCAGCTGTGAAGAAATCTTGCCCTGACCCAAAACCTCGAGACTCCAATTTTCCTGGTGCTAGAGGCCTCTGGCCTGGCCATTCCAACCCACCAGGTATTTCCCCATCTCTTGCTGCAGTTTGTGCTTCCAGAGCCTGGCTGGGAGCCGGGTCCTGCTCTGAGCATCTGGAGTGCTGTGGTTTGTGCCTTCACCAAAGGGCTGAGGCAGCCGCCAAAGCCTCTGCTCCCGAGAGGCTCCGTGCCTTGAAAATTCATTCTAAAGCAGCTTCAAACCCTCCAGTTTTCATTATTAATATGACTCCTTTCATCAGAGTCCACTCATCTTTTTGCTTTCTATTTCTGTCTCTATCCTTTCATTGTTTCCCTGGTGCTTCCATGGGAATGGCACCGAAGGCCCGGCCCGGCGGCCGCGGCAGCGCCCGCTCCCTTCCAGCAGCACAAATTCATTCCATCAAAGCTTCCTCCTTGAATCAAGGGTTTGTTGTGGAGGTTTTTTTTTTCCCCCCCTCTTCGTTTTAATTCCATCTGTATTTAATCCCAGACAAACACAAACAACAATCTCAGCTCCCTAAGGCCATCGCTTTCTAAATCAGTTACAGCCAACTCCAATTAGCAGGCAGGCAACATGAGCAGCTCTGTACACTCCTGGATCTTTGGGAATGAGCCAGCCCAGAAGGTCCTTTTCCCCAGACTGTCCCTTTTTTCCTTCTGAAGGACTTGCACCATCATTAGAGTCACGGGCTCTGCAAGATGAAACTCCTTTGCTTCTGCCACTGTGGGGATGATGTTCCGTGGCCTCATTAATGCTGTTTGTGGTTCTGTGCTCCCACACCTGAGTCTACCTGCAGGCTTTGATTTATAAGAGGATCCCAAAGGCTCCACAAGTGCTGAAGAGGGACTTTATCGGTCACTTTAGCTTCCCTCTTAGCCTGCACTTGAAACAGCTCCTTAACAGCCTCTCCAAGCCAGGCTGAGGAGAGGTAGCAGAGCCAGCAATGCCAGGCACAAACCTGTGTCTTCTCAGGCCACGGGAGGATCTCTCAGGGATACCCTGGGGAAACCTCTCCCCTTCTCAGGCCATGACAGCATCTCTTGGAATTACCCTGGAATCACCAGCCCTCAGAGGAGCTCACCACATTCATGATGAGCAGCTCATGGGGCTATTTGGTTGAACCTGACTGTGAGATTTTTCCCCAACATCCACTCTCTCCCCAGCAAGGGTCACTGTGGCAGTGCAGGGTGTGCCCTGACCCCAGGGCTGTAAAGGATGGCCAGGCAATGTCCATCTGGAGATGCCGCCGGGTTTCTCCGTCTTTCCCACTGGCTGGCAGGGAATGCACGGAGCCAGACCCGGCACTGCTGGGCTCCAGCTCAGCGTGCTGCCAGCAGATGTCAAAGGGACAGACGAGGGTGGGAGAGAAAACCACTTGCATTGCTGCAAACCCCTTCTCCAGCCATGTTTCCCCAGCTCTGCACTGACAATCCCCTGATTTCCCTGCTCCTCTCCCGTTGCACGTCCACACCTCCCCAGCAGCCAGGAAAAGGATTTCCCCCATTCATGCCTTTCCCTACCACGCAGGGATATCAGGAAGAGCAGTGTCTGCAGGCAGACAGATTTATCCACCTGCCCTACCTGGCAAAACTGATTGGGTTTGACAGACGTGCCGGCGCATTAACGACCAGTTTAGCATGGAAACGAGCGGAGCAGTGCTCCTCACAGACGTTAGGAGGAGAAGTTTATCTAAAGCATATTTTATGCCAGTGCAGAATGTATTAGATCAGCACCCTCAAGAAAAATCACTACAGGCTCCTTCCCCAACAAATCCACAAAAATCTTTAAAATCAAATAGAACAAAACCTCCCCCAAACAAAGCGCGACACGTTTTACAAACCAAATTCTTTGCTGCTGAGGTGACTTCAGCTCTTGGGTGAGGACTAAAGAGATCACCAGGAAGGAGAAAGGGGCGAAAAGTCCCCAGTGCAGCCCCACACAACCCATCCTTGCAGATCAGTCATTCCCAGGACCTGCCTTCCCCCTCTGAGCAAGCAATTTAAGTCCCGCTCTTTTAGAGAGTTCTCAAGACAGAGCAGCATTAATGGGCTCCACTGTCTGCAAAGTGCTCGTGCTTAGATACCCGCAAAGCTGAGCAAGAGAGGCACCAGGCTAAAAAATGTTCCCTCTCAAGCAAAACAGACTCGCACTTGGATTGCACAGAAATTAAAGCAACAAAAGGTCTCTGAAGCCAATTGCCATCTAACTGAGAAACAGGCTCGTCACTTTGTACACCCATCTGGCAAGGACATACTTTCCATTTCAGCAAGTGCGAGAATGGGTGGACAGCGAGGGAAATGTGAAAACAGCAAAGAAAGGAGAAGAATGCAAACCTGCGGGACAACACTGCTGCCCTGTTATGGATACTGTACTCTATTCATATGAAAATCCATACGGCTGCTACTGTTGCATGCACTCTTCTTACACAGCATGAAATTAAAATTCCTCCTCAGTCTCACATTGCCAGCACTACAGAGCAGCTCCAGAGCAGGCGAGCAGACAATTTATCCTTTGGCTTCCTCAGACGGGCTTGTGCTGGGATTGGAAGCCAGTGGGGTGAGGGAGACGAGTCTATTGCCCACGGTGACAAATTCTGCTTCCCAAACAAATCCCAGAGAAATATTGCTGGCCTGGAGTGCGGCTGTTGGTGCTCCTTTCCCAGTGCAGTTTCACATGTGTAATTCCCCCCAGGCCCCCCTGCCACTTCCCTTCTTATCTCCCCAGAACAAACTCAACGTGCAGGCTAATTTCAAGGAGTGTTTCACCCAGAGTCCAGCCAAATGTCAGTGGATCTGCTGGAAATGCAAATTGAGACAATCATGCAAAAGAGGAGGGCTTATGGATTGTGCGGGAGGGCAAGGGAAGGCAAATAAAAGCTGACAGGGAGAGGGAGCAGGGAACAAATCTCCCTTCTCGAGTTGTTGATCATTTGCACAAATGCCCGGCGATCAGCAAAGACAGATCCTCAAAAATGCCCAAATCCCATCGATTATCAGTGCTAAATTGCCTGCGTGCCTCCAAACCCCACCCATCTCCAAGCTCCTAAACCAGCATTTCATTCCCACCATTCCCACCCACTCCATGGGGTGTAAATGGCAGGGAAGAGATGAAGAAGGGATCTGGAGCAGAAGTGGGGAGCCTGGGAGGTTTTTTTGTGGTTTCCCAAATTCCAAAGAGCCATTGAGTTGTCAAAAGCAATTGCAGTTCTCACAGAAAGTGTTTTTACTTTGTGCTTTTGAGAAAGTCGGGATAACTGTGAGATCATCTGGGGACAAAGTGAGGGGAAGATGCTGGAGACGGGAACTTGATCAGCTCAAGCCCGGCCACAAGAATTTTTCAGATACAAGCAAATTTGTTTGAAGGTTTGCTCATTATGTATGCAAAGGAACAGCAAGCAGGAGGACAGGATCTATACTATGTGCTGTAACATGATATGGAATTAATCCCCTCAGGTTACAAAATTCCTCACAAATAGCGAGGGGGACGGTATCTGCTGTGTTATATTTTATCACACTTTCTGTCAAAACATCCCCGGCAGGGAGCCTTTTTGGAGATGCAATCAGCACCAAAGCCTTGTTTGGGGAGGAAGATTTGAGCTAAACAGCAGCAAATTCCAATATGTTCCTTGGGAGAGCTTTGGAGAGAAACCCCTTGGAGCGGGGTTAGTGGGGTCTGGCCTTCTTAAATCACCTCATTTTATGGCTTTGCCCAGCCCCATATGGAGCAGAGAGGCTCTCAAGTTCTATTAACAGCACTGCTAATCCAGGCTGGCTGCTTCAGCCTGCCCTGAGTCCCCCAGGGACCATAAAACACTCCACAAAAGCAGCCCACAAGAAGTTTGCCACCTCCCAGGTGACGCAGGGCAATGTGAACGCTTCACGCCCCGACTCACAACCCCCAAATCGCCATCACCCCATGGAGCAGAGCAAAGTGAGCGAGGGCTGAGCTGCCAGTGGCACTCGGGGTGGGGACACCGGGCTCCTCCAGCGCTGGCCTCTCTGAGTGCTCACGCTTGGCTGGGCCCCCGCACTTTTGTGAGGCGCTCCGGTGTTTTTGGCAGCCACTGAACTGGAAGGAAAAGGGTCTGATTATCTCCTCCAGCACCTCAGTGGTGACCCAGACCACTGACCCCTTTCCTGTCACTCTACATTTGCTCTGGATGTTTTACACAGCGAGGGGGCAAAGCCTTCACAATTGATCCAGGCTGCATCCAAAGGCTCCGTGGTTGCCACGTGATTTTGGCTCTGTCTCTTGCTCAGGGGGTCTTGATCTGCCTGTCCACCTCAGAGGAGAGATCTGGGGGGCAATTCTTGGGTCAGGACCTCCAGCACAGGCTGGGCAGTTCTCATTCACACAAAAGCTTCTCCGTGTCCAGTGCCTGATAAAAAGCCAGACAATGCAGCCCCCATTTACACCAAGGTCATCTTTGCCACACATCACAGAACCCCGAATGGTTTGGGTTGGAAGGGACCCTAAAGCTCATCTCATTCCAAACCCCCTGCCATGGTGGGGGACCATTCCACTATCCCAGCTTACCCAGAGCCCCATCCAGCCTGGCCTTGTACACTTGCAGGGATGGGGAGCCCAGATGTTGACACAACCCCAAGAGTAAAACCACTGCACTGGGTTTGTGTTACCTGGACACTGAAAACAGCCCTGAAACCACTCACTGCTGTTGTGTCTGACCCTGACTCACAGCTTGGCCTGCAGCTGCAGGGTAAAGCTCTCTGCAGCATCCAGCAGGCATCCAAATCCCCCAAAGTTTCTCAGTCTTGCCTGATGTGAGCAGAGGTTTGCCAGCCCTTCCACACCGAGCTGTGCTCAGCTCCAGCTGAGCCTGGCGTGAGCAGATTGTGTGAAAGATGAAAAATAGCCATCTGGATTCCTGCAGTGGAGACAGCCAGGAAAGTTTCTGGGGAAGGCACCATTCTGTGGGAATGTGCAGAACTGTCCCTGCAGCAGCAGCTGCGGTGCCAGAGGAGCGCAGGGGGCTGCACAAGGCTCTGGATTGGGATACAAAGCCTGTGCCCAGGAGCCACTGGCTCCAGTCCAGCCCAGACTGGGAGATGCTGCTGCTCTGGCAGAGGTTTGGCAGTCAGTGTGGGTTTGGGGTGGGTTCATGTTAAAGACCTTTGGCCAGGAGTCAAGGACACAGGGCTTGTCAGGGATGGGGAGGGGACCATGACAGCCTTTCCCCTGAAACAGGAGAGAAACTGTGGGCTGTGAATTCAGCTCCAGGAATCTTTGTACAGCCTCGGGCACATCCCTGTGTCCCCCTGTCCAGCTGTGAAATGGATATAAAGTTTACCCTCATTTCCCTCCCAGTACCTGCTCTCGGGGGCTGTGGGCAGGGAACACCAGCACGGTGGTGGAGGATTTGCTCTGTGTTGCTGAAGAATCAATAAATAATCCCCAGGCCCCTGCTGATATCCCAGCAAAAAGCTTGAGCAGAAGGAGGCGAAAGGGGATGATGATAAAGAGGAGCTCACACAGGTGCTCCTTCTGCTCCTTCTGCTCCAGTGAAAGTGCAGCTCCTCGTGCTGGATGCATTTTGAGAGCAAAGTGGGACTGGCCAGGCCCTGGTGTCTCTTCCAAGAAGTTGTGGAGCAGTTGGGAGAGGCAGGGAGAAACCTGCAGCATTAAAGCCAGGAAGGGCAATCCCAGAAAAGCCAACTGAGTGGGGCTGGAGAGCAGCTCCTGGTGATTCCCCAGGTGCTGTTCCAGCAGGACAGGGACACGGTGGTGGCACAGGATCCCCGTGGATGCAGGGATTGGGACCCACCTGCAGCTTCCCATGCTGCTGGCACAGACAGGATCCAGCCCCTCTTTAATAAATTCATCAAAGTATTTTTAAATTAACAGCGTCGCCCTCGGTGTCACCCTGCTGGCACCCCCGGGAGCGGCTGGAGCAGGCCTGGCTGCTGGGATATAATTAAATATCAACACATGTATCCTGTGCTCCGTGCAGCGCCTGTGTTTGCTCCTGTTAATTGGGATGTGAGGGGAAGCGTCTCACAGCAGAACCCTACGTGCTTCCATGCTGATTTCCCTTCAAGATTTAGACAGCCAAACCCCATCTGTGCCCACTCCACCTTCCTCTCCCATTCCTTCTCCCAGGAAAAGACACCACCTGGCCTCTCCTTCCACCACCTCCTGCTCAATCAGCTCCCCTGTGATGGAGCATCACCACCTCCTAGGAGCATCCCTGGGTCACAGAGCCCCTTCTCCCACCCTGTCCCTCTCCTGCTCCCAGCCCTTTCCCGGGAGCAGCCCCGGCTCTGTGCGTGCACAGCCACGGGTCCTTGCCATGATAGGTGCAATTTTGAGCAATTTCCCTGCCAGCCTCGCTGCAATCTCGTGTAATCTCTCCCCAAAGGGGATCAGAGATCCCACGGTGCTGTAAAGAATGCAAATCACATCCCTACACGGTTCTGAATAATGCAGAGGGGAGCAGCCAGCAAAATCCGGGGAGGTGGGGTGTCTGCCTGCTCCTCTTTGGGGCTCCTCCACGTTAGCTCAGACACACAAAGAGCTTCAGCAGTGGCTGGGCAAGTGAAATCATTGTTTGGACCACTCCAGCTGGCAGCTTCCAGCAGGCCCCGTGGTTAAAGGTGCTGGGGACCTGTCCAAAGGTGCCCTGGAGGGTTTTGTATTCACATGGTGGTGTGGAAGAGGAGGTGGGCAACACCCCACGGGGCACAGCCCTTCCTCCAGGGCATCCTCTTCCCCATTGCGAGCTCCCTCTCTGTCCCAGCCTGTGGGCAAAGGCTGGCACAGGATGAACAGGTGGAGGACACCAGAGCTGGGGTGGTGACTGAGCTCAGCCCTCAGCAGAGCAGCTCTGGGCTCAGAGGGAGCGCCCAAAGATTGGGAATACGGAGCGAAGTCTCTGCATCTCACCCGGTGATGCCTCCCCACTCCCACCACCATCAGCAGCAACATCAACTTCCCTGTTCCACATCCCATTAATCTGCTTCACCTGGAGCTGCCAGCCTAAGGGACCTCTCGTGGGGGTGGAGGTACAGGAGGTAAAACACGTTCTGCCTCCCTCTGAACTCCAGCACAGCGAGCCCATGCGTTAGAAATACCCGCTCCTCTCAGCCCAAACCACAGCTATTTAACAGTCCAGTTGGCAATTCCAGCCCAGCACTGTAGCTCCAACCCTTCCAGGCCCTTCATTTAAGGTGGAGTTGAAATTCCTGGCTCTGGCAGCTGCCCTTGGATGCCCCAGTTCTCACCCCAAACCGTCAGATCTGTCCTTGGGAGGTGGAGCTGAACCCACCCCAGAATTCAATGTTTCAAACCTTGTCTCTACCCAGCAGCACAAAGTCCCCAGCACTGAGCAGCACCATCACAAAAAGCAAGAAATGGAAAATCCAAACGCAGGGAGGCCCAGAAATGAGGAGGGAGGGACCAATTAAATGTTTTTACTTTGTTATCCTAACGGGGTGTGAATTGGGAGAAAATTCCCAGAGCGCACAGAAAACTTCTGCGAGCTCCATTTTCCTTTCAGAAACCCCAGTCAAGCTGCCAGAGCCCTCCAGATTAGACAGGGATTTGCTCATTCTGGGATTTTGCTGTAATCCAAACCACAATTCCCTGATAAGCTGTTACCACATTTGTGAACCGACGTGTCCCAGATGCTCGGACTGCCAGAAGAGCCCACAAACCAATTCCTCCTGGGAATGGTGGCCAATTCCCAGTGCTGCCAATCTCCCTTTCATGGGCAAAGCCAGCAGGAGCAGCAGAGCCAGGTAAGAACACGACAGCCCCGGGGTGTCTGTCACATCCCAGAGCACTTCTGCAATATTTATCTGCCTGGCACAGGGGGACCACGCGTGCCTGCACTGCCAGGGACACTCGTGGGAACAAAACACAGGTGGGGGCGGTGGGGGAAGGCTGATTTGGGAGAGCAATCCTCCAAAAAACAGGAGCTGCAGAGCCAGCAAGCTCTGCTTTTCTAAAAATCACTTCTTATAGTCGGAGAAAAAACTCCTTCGAAGTTTTGGCATCCAATCCCCTTTAAAAACCTCCTTCACCAGAGCAGCGCTCAGCCAAAAAGCTGCATTTTGGGGGAAATTCGTTCCCAACAGGCATTTCCAGCTGCTCCCAGGGCTCAGGAGAGCAGCGTGGGGCAGTTCCTGACCCTGAGCCTTGAGCCTGCACTGCCCCAGAGCAGAGGAACCAAGAGCACGGACTCGATGAGCACACGGCACCAGAGGCGCCTCCTGGGCACTGACATTCATCTCTACCTGCAGAGACCTGAGCTGGACTCATATTCAGTCAAAACAGGTAAAAACCAGTGGGAGGGATTGTTTTCCAGCACTGATAGGAAATGGACTTTGTTATTTAGACAGGAACAAGGGAAAACAGGTCCCTCTCCCCAGGGCACTGCAGTGGTTTGGAGCTCACCTGAGCCTGGTGGGACACGACAGTGACCAACCCGTACTGTCCCACACCAGCAGGACAATTGTCCCCAGCACCACAGGGCTGCCAAATCCTCCATCCCTCCCCACCTGCCTCTCCCTGCAGTCAGTCCTCGCTCAGCACCTCTTTTCTTTCCCTTCCAAGAACATGAGCCCCAGGAAAACACAAATCTCACTTTAAACAAAGGCTGACATGTCTTGAAACAATTATTGCCCATCTTGGGGGAGGAGGAGGGCTGGCAAAAGATTATTTTGGGAGATTAGGTCTAGAGTGACTGACAAACCAATATGCAACAGCGTTTGTTTTTAATCTGAAACAGGTTTGGGATAGAATTGAGGGAAAAAATCTGCAGCCACCCACCGCCAAGAGCTGCTCGGAGGCAGGGAAGCTGCAGCCAGCAATACTAATGTGCTTCTCACTTCCCAGCCACCCTCTGCCTCAAAGGGGACATGTCCCTGTCCCCAGCACCGGCCTGGGAATGTGCCCTCCCTCCCTCCCTGGGGCAGGGACAGACCCACGGACCCTCAGGAGAAGTTGTGCCACTCCTGAGGCATCACCCACAGACCCCCAAAGCCCCCCATGTCACAGGGTTGGGCTTGAGCCTTGCAGTGGGACTGGTGGAAGGTGATTTTTGCATTGGGCCACTCCATTAAAATCAAAATATTTTTCAGCTATCGTTGGGTTTCCAGTATTTACTGGGTGTTTTATTCCTGTCCAAGCCAGGGGCAGTGGGAAGGGTCAGAGGCTGCACCCCACAGCTCCCAGTCCACTGGGACAACCCCAAGCCAAGGATTTCCCAAGCTCCAACCCCGGGCAGTGCCCAAATTGTGCCAATAAAAACACCCCCCAGATGAGCAGGCACACACCAGCTGCAGGAGGAGCTCGGGTGAGGACGGGGGAATTAAATTAATCCCTTCATTATCAACCTGACCCCTGGAAAAATCTGCAGGAAAGGCTGTGAAGGTTCACACGGAGCACTAAAGCACCAGCTCAGCTACCACAGCATCTGCCAGCACAGCCAGGCTGGGCTCTAATCCCCCCTGCCCCACCAGTGCCACCAGTGCCACCAGCCAGCCACCCTGTGCCACCCTGGCAGTGACTCGGGGCAGAGAGCTGGGGAGAACCGGGCTGGGGGCAAAAGGACATGGCAAGGCCAAGCCAGGCAGCTTTTACAGCAGGGGCACCTTGGAAATGTCCTCCTTTACATCCTGAGCACAAACCAGCCCAGTGCCCCCAGCAGCAGGACCTGTGCCCTTCCTGGGCTCTAGGGGTTTTTTTTTTCTTGCCCATTTCTTGCCCTTTTAGGAAGAAATTCAGTGTTCTTTCTCTCACTGCCCCTGGCACCTGTGTTGTCCACAGCTCAGTGTGTATCAGTGCATTACTCTGTGCTGCTGAGTGAGGGTTTATGGAGAGATTTAAATATTAGGGGAGCTTTGGATAAGCAGAGATGGGCAGGGGAAAGGAGGTGAGGATGAGCCCCTGGGGGATTTCTGGGAGGAAAGATCAGCCATCGATGTAACTGCAGTGGAAAGCCCAGCCCCTGCCTGTGTTTCAGTCCCAGGGTCTGACAGCCACACTTGTTGCAAAATTCACAGCCAGGACCAGAGACAGCTCAGGAAACACCCCCAGACATGGATCCCACAGCGAGAGGACGGTCCCACCTGTGCCCACACTCCAAACCTGCCCAAACCTTCACCCCAAAGCTGCCAACTCCATTCAGAGACACAGCCCCAGGTGCTGCTCTAAGCTGAAGGTGGCTCAGAACTGAGAGCAGCTGTTTAGCAGATTTTTAATACAGATTGAAAGAAGTGTAAAAAAATGCCCCAAATCCACCCCAAAGACACCTGGAGGCAGTGCCCATGCACAGGATCCTTGGTGATTTCCTGCACGGAGCAGCTGGGCCACCAACAGTGCCGGGTGCCACCGGTGTCACCTGCAGTGGGGTGGGGGACAGGCAGCATTCCGGGGCCAGATGCCACATGGCAGAATAAAACCAGGCTCCCAGTGTGGAGGGATTTCTGTTCCTGCAATCCAATCCCCTCCGCTGAGCCGCTGCCAAGTGCCCTCCTGGCCCCGCTGCCACGGAGAGCCTGCTGCCAGCAGAGCCTTTGGAAAAGTTTGGGAGGGGGGGAAACAATGGAAAATAAGGAAGAAAAAAAACCCTCTCCTTCTTGAGATTTCCAATTTCACTTATTTTGAAGAATAACAACCAGGGAGCCACGGGCAGAGAGCACCGGCCCCCAGCTGGTTTCCAGCCTGGTCCTGGTGATCCTGGATGGGATGGAAGTGGCACCACACCTGGGGAGGGGGGGATTAGCACAGGGGGGCTGCTCCCTGCAATTCCCATTCCCAGCACAGACAGGCAGCTGAAAGCAGATTTATCTGCTGGATAATAAGTGCAAAAGATTCTCAAAAGGGAACGAGTTTCAAGCCAAATCGCCAGGCTCCTGCACTTGTTTCTTTAATCCCTCTCAAAACTGTCAGAATTAGAAGGGGGGAAGGGGGAGGATGGGGGGAAGGGGGAGGATGGGGGTATCTTCACCTAAAAAGCAGCAGAGCAGCCGTGGCTGGAGCTCCCGTGGCAGCCAAGAGCTGCAGAGGTGCCTCTGAGGCACAAAGAGGAGATTAAGGCTGAAAGGCTGCAGCCAGGCAAGGAGGCTGCTGGAGAGGATGGGAAGAGTGCAGGGGAAACATTCCTGGATGCCTGACAAGGAGATGCAGAGACCATCTGGGTGAGGGGAGGGAGGGCAGGGTGCCAGGGACAGCCATGGGAAGGATCAGCCTGGCCAGGGGAAGGCAGCCCCTCCCTGCTGCCTGTGCAGGACACACTCCCAGCTCCTCTTCCTCCTTGGAAGGGAGAGAACAACAGGTTGGAGCTCTGAGAGGGGCACAGACCCATCAGTGCTGTGTGCAGAGTTTGTTCAGCCAGCCAGAGAATGGCCTGTGCTGGAAGGGACCTCAAATCTCATCTCATTCCATGGGCAGGGACACCTCCAACTATCCCAGGCTGCTCCAAGCCCCAATATCCAACCTGGCCTTGGACACTTCCAGGGCTCCAGGGGCAGCCACAGCTGCTCTGGGCACCCTGTGCCAGGGCCTCCATGCTCTCCCAGGGGAGGATTTTTCCCAATATCCCATCCAAGCCTCCTCTCTTTCAAGTTGAAGCCATCACTCTCCTACCCTGGAAGCAGCAGCAGAGCACAGAGCAGACCCTCTGTGCTGTCACACTGTGACCCCCAGGAACTCACCCCAGCCCTGCCCTCTCAGCCTCCTCATCCTCACAGAACAGGGCAAGGCTTTCCCTGCCCTGGAACAACCGGGGATGCTGTGATGGGAATGGTCTGAGAGCAGGGCCCAGCTGGTGCTTCACTCACCTGCCCCAGGCCATCGGAGGGAGGGGTGACAGCAGGTTTTTGGGATTGGGTTGCTGCCCTTGTTGGGAACAGGACCAGGAGCCGGTGCCTCGTTTGTCACAGGGCCCTGAGCAGCCGTCAGACGTTAATGACTTCTGGCATCTGCTGACCTGGGTCAGGCTCAAAGCAGTGACCCAAAAGGGACAGGTTTGGCTCTCGCCAGCAGCAGCCCCTGGGAGCCATCCCACCCTGCCTCTGGACAAAGGAGCTCGGGAAGGGGAGGCACAGGGGTGCTGGGCTCCCCATCAGCATTCACTGCAGCCACCGGCGGCTCTCCCCGGGAGGAATCAAAGCCTCATTGATATGTGAATTATGAATGAAACCTTAAGCTTTTAAACTTTTAACCTGTGCGTTTCTAAGAAAGTCTTAATTTAGCCAGAGACACGGCAGGAAAGAACAGTGGTTCAGGGGAAGCCACTGGATTTTCTGGGCTTTTAAAACACACTTTGGTTTCAGATGAATATTTCCTTTGCTGTGCCATTCCCAGGGGCAGAAGGAAATCCTGATCCACATTGACCAAAGCTGAGGACTGAAATCGGTGTTACCCTGAGCCGGGGGATGAGGCTGATTGACACTGACACCATCCCTGCTCCAGTCCCAGCTCCTCCCTCCGCCAGGTTTCCGATTTCAAGGCTTGCTCTGGGATGCTTTGGTGGTGAGCAAACCCCCGAACATGTTTGTGAATTTATCCCGGCCCACGGCACTGAGAGCTGGGGCCAGGAGAAAGCTCTGGGAAGCAGCAAAGAGGAATTCGGGATTCGGCGGACAGGGGTCAGGTCACCTCACACCAAAACAAGCCAGGGAGGGTCAGGCTGCTGAAAGCAGCCCTCATTAGAAGAATAAACTGTGTAATGAAGAGGTTGGAGGTGCTTTGCCCAGGGCTGGGGAGGGGCTGTTAAACCTTTAACCATCAGCACAAATCCTCCCTGGCTTCCCCTGCGCTGGAGCTCACCCAAGCCTCGCCTGGCTGACCAGGGCTCAAGGAGGTTTGGTTTATTTTCCAGACAGCCTCGGGCACGCTGCTGCCGTCAGAGCTGGCACAGAGCTGGCACTGAGCAGAGCCAGGAGCAAAGTTAGCCAGGGAATCCAGTCTGCTGCCCTACAACGGAGCATTCCCCAGGACAAGGGTGCTGGGAATTGCCTGAGGAGAAAACCCAAACTGCACAAACCCCAAACCCAGCCCAGGAAGAACACACAGGGGTCACGGGAAGCACAGGGCAGGTCACAGAATCCCAGAATGGTTTGGGCTGGAGGGGACATTACAAGCTCATCCCACCCCTGCCCTGGGCAGGGACCCCTCCCACTGTCCCAGGCTGCTCCAGGCCCCAATGTCCAACCTGGCCTTGGGCACTGCCAGGGCTCCAGGGACAGCCACAGATTCTATAAAATCACCACATTTGGGTCCTCCAGTTCCCAGAGGTCCAACCCTGAGGGAAGGACCCATTACAGGTTGGTGTGGAGCAGGGCAGAGCACAAAAGGTTTCTAAGGAAGGATGGAGAGGAGGAGACTGGTCCAGGGCGGACCCAGGGCTTGCCCACCACTTCTGCTGGGTGGAGGAAGAAGATGCTGCAGCTCAGGGGGAGGAACCAGGCAGAACTGGGGCAGAAGAGGCAATGCCACCCTTGGGAATGCAGGGATTACACATCATGAGCCAGCAGAGCTCCTCGTTTTCAAAGGAGGGAAGGGGAAAAAAAGCTTAAAAAAAAATAAAAAATCAATCAGCCACAAATTATAAATAAAAGAGATGAAAGTTAAGAGCGAAACGAAACAAAGCCCCAGGTGGCCTCTGCCTGGGGCACTCCTGCTAATTTTAGTTCCTCGGCTCTTCCCGGAGCCGTCTGGTTCCATGACTGCACAGTTTTAGCACACTTACTGCAACTCCCAAAAACCTTCCACACTGGCATGGTCCAGCCTGGCTGTGGGTGGGAAAGGGGAAGGCAAGGAAGGGGCCTGTGGGACCCATCCCTGCTGTGACAAACCCAGTGTGTCCCTGAGCCGGTGTGGGGTGGCCAGAGCTGGCTACTGGCCAGGCCATTGTGAGCCCAGCCCAACACCTCCCCACACCACGGGGATTTGGGGCCATCCCAGTGCAGCTGTGCCCACCCCAGCACCCCTTCCCCACCCCACTGCTGCTGTCCCTGCCCAAGCCCCGCTGGCTCTGTGGGTGTGGGGAAAGGGCTTGGCTGGGCAGAGCTGTTTGGCAGCCCCCACATTTATTCCACAGAGAGAAAAGGCAGCAGCCTGCCTCACAGAAGCATCCTATCCAGCAGAATGGATTTAAATACCTAATGAAGGAATAAATCTGGGAGCGGGAGACATTTACTGCGTCTGTACTCACACAGAGCCTTTGTGGTGGCGGGGGGGAGCCTGGCACCTGCTCCGGGCCCGCGGCCGCTCCGAGGGTAATGGATAAGGCAGCATCCCATTAAATGAGCCCCTACCTGTCAGGGGGATATTGAGCACTCCCAGCCTCCACATCCATTCCCAAGGACTCGGCAGTGCCACGACAAGATGCAGAACTCTATCGACAGGGACCTTCCCCGGGGGGCCAGCAGCGGGGACAGAGATGGATTGGGCCACTTTGCCTCCGCATGACACAGCAGGGATTTTTCTCTTCTGCTTTAAATCCCCCCCAGGCAGCGTGTCAGGGGGGAGAAGTCATGAACCCAGCCCAGCACAGCAGGGCTGAAGGGCTGTGCTGAAGCAGGGACTCAGGGGATGAGGATGAAGATCCCAAGAGGACCATCAAGTCCTGCCTGTGTCCCCAGGCCCTGGAAAGGTGCTGCCTTCAGCTGGGTCCTCTGCCATGTTCCTGCAGGTGGAAAAGCTCGGTTTGCCTTTGTTGTGGGGCAGGGATGAGACCCCCCCACTGCTGCACTGAGTGGGGAAGGAGCAGCCCAAGGCCAAGCAGAACAAGCTGGGGAGGGAGGGAGGGAGGCCTGTGCACAGCAGATTGTGTTTGTCTGGGCTCACAGGCAGAAATGCCACAGCCCAGGGAGGCTGAGCTGTGCCCACGGCCCCAGACACGGAGCAGGAGCTGCCACAAACCC
>JACBWW010000622.1:0-27783 GCA_020086605.1 Lanius collurio | reverse complement strand
CCTGGGACAGTGGGAGGGGTCCCTGCCATGGCAGGGGTGGCACTGGATGGGCTTTAAGGTTCCTTTGAATCTAAAATAGTCTGGGATTCTGTGACTCTACAACAATTAAAACAAAACCTTAAGTTCCCACAGCAGGGTAGCATTCCAGAACGTTCCTTGTGCACAGATGCTGTGACACATTTAGGAGCAAACACACCAAGAAACCTCACTTTAGTTTTTGACTTCCAAAGCCAGGCCCAGCTGCCAGCAGCTGCCCAGCACCCCCACACCAGGGTATCCCAGGCATTCCAAGGGGTGCAGTGCCCAGGGAAAGTGCCCCAGGGGGGTTAACAGAAGGATACTTCAAATGCTGAGAGTAACTGACAGCCAATGGCAGTTTATAACTGAAAGGCTCTGAAGTACAGGATGCAGAACACATCACACTCACAACATGAGTTCCAGATATTTAGCTAAGGAGTTCCCCACTTGGAGAAGAGACAAAATATCAGCAAACTCAGCTTCCACGTGAGCTCTGGCAGATCTGCTGTGTAGGCTGCAGTAAGCTGAGTTCTGCTAACTTATGAGGGTAAGTGTTATTTTTATTAACAGAAATCTTTAAATACCTGCTGCTACAGTTGTAAAAATTTAAGGAAATAAAGGTTGAATGCATTCAGCTCTTTGAACTGTCAAATGTGACTGTTCCTAAGCAACAAACTGAACTCAGCAATAAATAACAGCAGTAGCTAAAATAAGGCAAGTCTTGGAGAATTACCTTTTTTTCTTCTTCTTCATCCTCCTCTACCACCTTTTTCTCTTTCTTCTTTCCTTTATCTCTCTCTTTTTCTTTATGTTTCTTTTCCTTCTTTTTGGGTTTCTTGCTCTTCTTCTCTACTAGGGGAACTTCTGAGTCTGGTGACTTCAGGGTCTCAACATTCCTGTGTCTCTGCACTGGCAGCTTCTCACTGTCTGCTAAGGGTCTTGAAAAGAAGGAGCCCATTACTCCCTGCAAACAGCCTCCCTCAGCCAGATGATCTGTCCAAGACAAGGTGTGCTTTGTTTTTAGGGAGCTGGGTCCCCAAACCTGACATCAGTGCACAGTTCTGTACCTGGAGTTTATTTATGCAACTGCAGATATTGCCCTTGTGGGTTAGGAGTTACAGGAAACAACTGGAAGGTGACAGAGCCCAGGACTTGCTGTTTTTAACCCTTAGAGGTGCCAGCTGGAGGCTTGCAGGCTGAGTAACACCCACAGAAGAACAGCTCCATGTAGGGTTACGCTGCGTTTCCATGGAATCCTTCTCCAAGGAAAAGCAAGGATGTGGAACAGCATTTCCAACAGAGTGGAAATTTGAGCAGTGGAATGCCAGCATGGCTTCAATGGCCCTTGAAGGGTGTGGGGTTTGTTGTTCTTGATGAACAAGTTGCTCCAGTTGGGAATTATTCTACTCTACTATCACATTTTAAAAGTTAAATGTAACTTCAGACACCTGCTTCCAAACAGAACCAATAGCAGTTCATATTTACACTGTATCCTAAATCCACTACTTGGGAAAAAAAAACCACAAAAATTTCTCTCATTCTTGTCAAACATTTTAAAAAAAATCAGCAAGCATTTCACCAACTGCATATTTTTCTGTTTCTTAGCTTTTATTTAATGTTAATGTTCATATTTGCATCTGAAACACCAGTTCAGGAAGATTTCTAATGGTCTCAACTGCCTCAGTGTTTTTGCTTATATTGCATTAAGAAGCAGAACCAATTAATTTTTCACTTTCAGACACTGAGTGAAGACTGAACAGCACACAGGCCTCATCTTTTACTATTTCAGATACACCTGTACAGGAACAGCATTGGTGCTGAAAGCCAGTGACAAAACAGACTCACACAAATGTGAGGGTCACTGATCTCAACAGTTCCACCACCCTTCAAGGACTTACACTGTCCAAAATCAACCAACTTGACAAAGGTCAACACTGAGGAGATGTTCTTACCTGGAAGGCTTCCCTGAAACCAGACTGCGTGTGAGCGTGACAGACAGAGCAGTGCAAGCACAGAAGGAAAGAGAGAGGACACAGACATGAGAAACCATGGCAGGAGAGCACAGCACTCATGGCACAGGGGAGGGAATGGATGGAACAATCCAACAGGCCTGGATGCCTCCTGAAGCACCTAGGACCTGCTCTGCAATGCTGGTGAGGATCACCATGCAAATCCAGGGGCTACAGTCAGAAATTAATTTCCTTTTATATATTTGTCCCTGCAGATTTTGCCTGGTTCATGAAAAAAAGGAAGTTTCTCAGAAAAAACTGTTTTATTCAACTTTTTAAAAGTGCTATAACACTTTTTCACAAGGTACTGAGGGGCCAGAGCCCTATAAACTTGGAACTACAAAGAAAGGCACAAACTCTCAAGTATCAGAGGAATGCAGAGATCCTACACACAGCCACATAGGCCTGCACAGTTTTCCAAACTTTACAGGAGGCATTTCTGGACCATAAATCAGCAATTATTTTTTAGCATGGTGATTTTGTAAAACAGCAACTAAAAAAAAAAATCCAAACCAACCTCCATGTGCAATACTGAACAGCCCAGTGCTCATGGGCATGTGGATGCAGGGGCTCCAAGTGCTGGCACTGGAACAGCCCCAGCAGCTGGGTGGGACCAGCCTGGTCACAGGTGTGACATGCAGCTCACTCAGCCATGTCACAACAACACTTTACAACAGTGGGACCACACTGAAGGGCCACAGGACAATGGGGTGGGACAGCCTGGGTGTTACTGGTCAGTGATCACAACACAGGCTTGCCATGAACACAGAGGTTCTGAGGGGGACAGATGGACACAGGTCACACTCAGTGCCAGCAAGACAGTGGGACACAGAACCTCAGAGTAACCCCCACCCGATCCAGTGACACTGCCTGTGCTTCCACACTCCTTCAGTCCCACTCGGTTTAATGACTCTCCTGCCCCTCCCAAACCTCTCCCTCCCCAGGAGTTGAGATTTCATTATCCAGGCTGCAGAGGGAGCCCAAGCTGGATGAACACTTGAGGTTTCAGCCAAGCCGTGGGGACAGATTCCAGCCTTTTCCCCTTATGGCCTGTAGTGCTTTTGCCTGCTAGTCCCAGCCCTGCCCTCAGGCAATTCTCGTTAGCAACTCAGTGATCTCATACACAAAACTGCCACTTACTTATCCAGATCTATGTCAAGTGCCTTATAGGGATCATTGGGATCTTTATCATCTTCATCACTGGGCAAAGCATTCTGCAGGAGAGAAAGAGACATCCACTGAGGAAGCAAACCACTGGCAATCTTCAAACTCAAGCTTAACACCACTCAAATTAAATTTTTTTGAGCCTGTGAGGCCTGGACCAGGCCAGCTGCAGTCAGGCACAGTAAGTTACAGGAACGATGCACTTCAATGCAGCATCCAGTTACAAGATTAATTTAGAACAGAAACCCCTTCCTCATAAACTGCAGGATTTGAATTGCTGCTGTTCAGTTTTGATTAAAGGAAATTTTAGAAATAAATACAGATGACATCATTAGCATCTGCAATTAATTATCATCAGCTGCAAAGCTGCTGACTAGACAGCAAGTTACTGTCAAAGTGAAGCAGCAGAACATAATAAATGCTGTTTGGACAGTGTTACTTTTAGAGAAGGGATGAACATCGTTTCATTGGTTTTGGATTTTATAATAGCTTCAGTGGCAATTTTTGTCTTTTTGAGGAAAAAAAGAGACAGTAATTTCATCCCCTGCAAAGAACAGCCTGGGATCATCTCAGTCACTTGTGAAATAGCTCTGCAAGACACCACAGCTCTGGAACTGCCACACTACAGACCGGCTGCAGTTGTGTGGGCAAAAATCTCTCAAGAGCTGCACACAGATAAATCCCAGACCCCAAACACAGGAACTGACCTCTGGCATCTCCTCCGTGATGATGTCGACGTGGTGAGCTGGAGCAATGTCCTCCTCACTCTCTGTGTGCAGGGAGTTGTGGCGATGGTGTTTCCCTCTCTTCTCCTTTTTCTGTTTTTTCTTTTTCTTGTCTTTCTCCAGTTTCTGTTTATGCCTTCGCTCTTCTTCCAGTTTCACGTACTGGTCTGACATGGGCATTCCTGCAGGGAAAGCCAAGCTGCTTTCAGGTCCAGGGCACTTGGACTGAGCACTGAAACACCACATCAGGAGTGAGCCCTGTTTTCAGCTTCCCACAGCCAGCCACATCTACACCTCCCTGTGCTTCCACATCACCTCACATAGGGCCCCTCAAGCACCAGCTCTGCTGTCCACTCCATCTCTCCAGAATCAGGACAGAGCTCAATCCTGCTCCCTGATTCTTGGCTGCATTAATTGCATTAAAAGGAGCATCCAAACAATGTGATTTTAAGAATTGGTGACATTGCTGCTGTACTGACTTTAGGAAAAAACCTTAAATATTTGCACTTAGAACTCACCCCTTGCAATGTAAGGCACTTTATCAACAGCTTTTCAGTGCTGTATCCAACCACTCCTTAGATACACAACTACCTTTTGATAAGTGAAACAAGATACTCAAACAGTATCTCTACCATTAGATTCTATTTAATGTCTACTGATCACCTCCATCAGACTTCTAAGATATTTTGAAGGTGACTGTTCCCACACAGAACAGTGGTTATTTTGCCTGTTACAGACTTGGCTGCACAATATTCCTCATCACAGAATTATTTTCGAATACTATCTTGAAAGGAACTCAGACTGCAAAATACTATTTTCAAATGTTAATTAAGGAGATATATTTAAGACTCTAATGAAATTGTGTTCCTTGCCCTTCAAAACCTCAGGTGGAATTCCTAAGAAGGAATTATGGCTTTTGCTTAACTGAATTTCTTTAATTAATTTTAAAGATTAGCTGTGTTTACCTGGAACTTTTAATGGGACAGAAAGGTCGATCTGGACCACAGGAATATGTTCCACCCCTGGAGTGTCTTGGTATCGCTGTGAAAAGAAAGATTTGTTACATTCTGAGCACCACCAGCACAAATGTCTGTAAACAGACACATTACAAAACATAAAGCAGTTCAATCCCTTAAATGAACATTTTAAAGAACAGGAATGGAACAGCTTGTTACTAATCCTGTGTGGTAGCAGAGTGTGTTTTAAAGCCAGTTGATAACTATTATAAAAGACCCTACTCTTAGCTACAGTTTTTTAACCCCACTACTGCCCTGAAGAATTACCGCAGCTCTCTGAAGAATTTTTAGTTTGTGTTTTACTGCTAATAACTTGCCACTTCAGAAGATAAATTTGGAGATTGGAGTTGAGGAACATGGGGCAGTCCTTCAGATACAGAGGGAACAAAGGAAGTGCTTTCCCTGAAAAAGGTGTTCAGAGACCACAGCAACTTTTTGATCCACAAGACACAGTGTGTGCTCCAGGGTCACTCCCCTCTGCAGGGCTCTGAGCGAGGTGCCTGGGGATGTGAATGCATCACCCAGGGCTGGGACAAACTGCACAGACTCTCACAGGCTGCTCTGGGGGTATCAGGTCACTCAGGAGATTCTCAGCACAAACAGGAGTTATAAGAACAGTTGTAGACAGCTACTCCAGTCCACACAGTATAAAGTAGTCAGAACTGCAGGGGAAATACCAGAGTGTCCCAGAGGAGGCTGCAGCTCTGACACTCAGGGAGCCTTCACACAGTGACAGCAGAGGCCAGTGAGATATTGCAATTCAGACTCACCTTCTGAGGGGAAGGAGAGCTTTTAATATAAAATGGGTTGTTTGCCTGCTCTTGTTTCCGGGCTTCTCGACGCTAAAAGCAAAACAGGATTTGCAGTTACAATGTTTGTTTGTAAGCAAAGAGATAAAAGACACCAAAGTGCAAAACAAAATCTCCCTGCATTTTTGGAACAATACATAACTACTGTGAAAGACAAGAGCAGAGCAGCTTGTGTGTGATAAAGCAGTTCTGGGTTACCAGACCTACTAGGAGAGAACTGCAAGTACAACATTAGTAATTCCCAGCCCTGAAGTGTCCAAGGCCAGGATGGACAGGGCTTGGAGCAACCTGGGATAGTGGAAGGTGTCCCTGTCCATGGCAGGGGGTGGAATGAGATGAGCTTTAAGGTCCCTCCCAACCCAAGCCATGGTACATGATATTATAACTAATATTCCTTAGAACACCTCCTTTGCTTTTTAATTACAGACTGGAGATAACTTCCCAGAGATCACTCTTTGATGGCAATTGGAACACTTCTGTTTTCATTTCTGCAGGGAGAGGAAGAAGTGAAGACTGGTATAACAACAAATTCTCTGTGAAACCAAAGAGGTCAGAGGCAGGAAAGGTGGGATCACTGCTGAGAACAGTCATGTTACAGCCATTCACAGGAGCTGCTGAAGTCCACGAGCATCAGCTCACATCAATGATCAGCTTCCCTGAGCTGTGGACAGCAGAATGGCTCCCTGGCTGTGTGAAGAATCCACAACAGCCCCCACTGCTTCAGCACCACTTAGATTACTACTGAATTATGAAGGGAAAAGCATTTTAACATTCACTCACTCTGGCCAGTTCCTCTTCATCTATTTCTGGCTGCCTGTGTCTGGAATGCCTTTGTTCCTCCTCATGAAATATTGTTTTGGGCTTTTCATCTTCAGACTCACTGTCTGATGGAGGTTCATTGATCCAGGCATCAAGATCCAGGCTGGGAAGAATTGCAGGAAACAAACAGCTTCACTCAGTACCCCTGAGTATTTCAGTGTCTCATCATACACTTTGCTTTACTATTTAAAGTTTAAATAAGGTTTGGGAGAGAGAAGGAACTTTACCCCTCAGGAACAGGGACTTTCTTCTGTGCTTTAGGAGC
Source organism: Lanius collurio (assembly GCA_020086605.1). Taxonomy (NCBI): domain Eukaryota; kingdom Metazoa; phylum Chordata; class Aves; order Passeriformes; family Laniidae; genus Lanius; species Lanius collurio. Next base: position 20,958 of record JACBWW010000622.1, on the reverse strand, counting down.
CACAGGGTTCAGCTCACCAGCAAACAGGGCTATCACTTCTTCAGCTACAGGAACTTCTTTTACTTGTAGCTTCTGAATGTATTTTATTAGCTGCAAGATGCAAGAAGCCTAAAAACAAATGCAGAAGTAGTTTCAGAGTAATATTTAACAAGCTGAGCCAAACAAATCAACTGAAGCCAGCAGAAGGTAAGTGTTTCACTCCACTGAGGGAATTAAGAGAAGCAGCATAAACTGCAGGTTTGGAGCGAATTTTGTAAAAAGTCCATATTAAGCCTCTCTTTTAGCTGGGTCCTTTTTGTGCCCTAAAGTGCCTGAATGATTCTAAAATTAAATTGTTTTGAGTGAAGATCTTGCTGGCAGCCTTCAGAGATGACATCAAACTGCAGTAGGATCTGGGCCTTGTCACTGATAACAGCTTATAGAAAACGTGCATGACCACAGAGAACCCCAGACTTGCTCCAGGACTTCCCATGACAAACCCCAAAGTCATTTTGTTCTCTTACCCTCTCCTGAACCTCCAGATCTGCACTCTGCACAAACTGAGGCAGGCGCTCGATCATCAGCTGTGTAATTTCCTGAGCTGCTTCCTTTTCCCCAGCCTGCTCCTTCTGCTGCAGGATGGATGCATAAAGCTTCACCATGTTCTGCACGTAAACAGCCTGGATGTGGCCTGGCAGGGTTGTAACTTTAGGCCTCAACATTGCTTCCAGGGTTTGGTTTGCTTCCTCGAGGTGTCTGTAAGGACAGAGTGCACAGATGAAAGGCAGTAAAAATAAAATCCAGCAGGCAATGCTTAATACACACAGGAATACAGATCACAGCACTTTGTTTTAACAAACCTCATGCTCTTAACTCAAAATTGTCTGCTCACAACTAAATGGGAGATGCACAAAAAAGTTACTGAATGATTATGAACTGAAAGCTAAAGTTGTTTCTAAGTAAAAATGTGATCACGCTGGAAAAGAGTATATTCTCTCTCTTCTTCATCTGCAGTTTTCTTTGTACAACTTTAAGAAAATGAAGATCTGAGCTGTACCAGCATTCCCTCAACATCACACCTACAGTGTGAATGTAAACTGGAGCCAGTGCTCAGAGTGGCAGTTATAAGGGGACATCAAACCAGCTAGGGTAAGAGGAGACTACAGTACCACATCTGTCCAATCTACCAGATTAAAAGCTGGGGAACTGCTGTATCTGCACAAATAAGGCACAAAAACATCTGCTGAAGCTAAAAACTGTGTTGGTACAAGAACATTAAAAATTGTGCTACTGTGGGTACCAAAAAATTTTGAGCAAAAAGATGACAACTTTTAATTCCCAGGAAGATGGGGCTCAGCAAAATCTTTTAACTAGAGCAAAACAAGGAGGAGAGAAAGAACTAATTCAAACATGGTGATTGGACATGTTCTCTGTAATATACATGGGGGTGGATCTTAATGATTAAGGAGTCCTTCAACATCTTAAGATCTAACAGCTTATACCTACAAGATCAGAAGGGTCCAAAGCTGCTGGAGAGTGTCCAAAGGAGGGACACGGAGCTGGGGAAGGGTCTGAGGAGCGGCTCAGGGCACTTGGCTTGTTCAGCTGGAGCAGAGGACACTGAGGGGAGGCTCCTCAGGGGCTGCAGCTCCTGCCGAGGGGAGGCGGAGGGGCAGGGGCTGAGCTCTGCTCTGGGACAGGGACAGGAGCCCAGGGAACGGCTGCAGCTGTGTCAGGGCTTGGGATGGAGCTCAGGGCAAGGTTCTTCCCCCCGAGGGTGCTGGCACTGCCCAGGCTCCCCAGGGAATGGTCCCGGCCCGAGGCTGCCAGAGCTGCAGGATCGTTTGGGCAATGCCCTCAGGGACAGGGCAGGATTGTTGGGATGTCTGTGCAGGGCCAGGAGTTAAACTTGATGATCCTTGAGGATCCCTTCTGACTCAGAACATTCTGGGATTCTATGATTCACTACTATGGCTTCCTGCATGAGTGGGCAAGGCTGGTGAGACAGGAAAAATGACCAGATAGTTAAAAATGTCTTGGCTAGAAAGAGCTGATGAGTTGATGGTGTGAGGAAGCAAGAGAAGAACAATCACTTTGGTGGCATTAACCACCCTTCTCTCAAAACCACATTTCAGTGACTCAAGTCTTTGCCCAAAAGCTGCCACTCACAGCACACCAGGCTCCTACTTACTCAGAGAACTCCCCGCAGATCCAGGCAGCAGCGTAGAGCACCTCACAGATGCCGTTCCTCTGGGTGTTGCTGGCGATGAGGTGGGCGTTGTCCAGCAGCATGGCCATCTGGGACACGGCGAACTTCCGGATGGCCTTCACTCTGATGGCCACATCCAACATCTGCGCTGCGATCAGGTGCCCGTGCCTCGTGCCCTCCAGCCGGGTCAGCTCCACCAGGATGCTGATGTACCTACAGAGGGGCATGGATGGGTATCAGAGGGCAGTCCTGCATTAGCTCTAGGGTGAGCTCCAAGCTGGCAGCTGAAAGCACTGACCATTCAAAGTTTGTGATGTATTGATAATTGGACTGGCTGCAGATGTCGATGATTTTGGTCAGCAGCTCATCTCGGTACGTCGTCCCTTCGGCTTTATCCACGTGAATCATCAGTTTCTTCACAATCTCCATCAAGTTCTTCTTGGAGACCTGGTAAAGAGGTGGTGAAGGGTCCAACCAGTTTCCTACACAGCCAAGTCCTTCCAGTTCCAGTCAAGCTGGCCCTTTGCTGGACCCATATCATGTTAACGAGAAACCAGAACCACCCCTGCAGGCCCCAATCCAGAAATGAACGTGTTTATTACTATTCCATGTTTTTGTTAAAGAGCCAGCACAAGTATACAAGGTGTTTAAGAAAAGACTGGATGTGGCACTTAGTGCCATGGCCTGGCTGACAAGTGCTGTTAGGTCACAGGTTGGATTTGATCATCTCTAAGGTTTTTTCCAACCCAGTTGATTCTGTGAAGACCTCAGCTGTGGGAGAGCTGAGGATCAGTGTTACTACCAGCAATACAGAAATCCAAGAGAGAGTGAATCTTCTACTGCCAGATTAGAAAGTTTAAGAGTTCAAAACATTTTTGCTCATAAAGGAAACAATTTAGGAGTCATTAACATCCAGTGGAATGGATTTCAAAATGGGTGATTTCCAACAGGGCCTGAACTGAGAAACTCCATCCAGTCTGAACCAGATTTTTTAAAGCCCTCATGATGACCCACACATTTTACTTGTCCTAAGTACCAGAAGAGATATGGGAGTTGTTATCAAAAGTCTGCTGCAGAGTTGTTGTCTACTCTGCTTTCTGGCAGAGAAAGTTGCATGTTTTCCTTAAACATCACCTTTCTAAAGGGTCAGGGGAGTTGGAGAGGAAATAAATGTAGGAACATACCATGCCATAGAGGAGATCTAAAGCTCTGAGTCGGATGGACTCATCTTTGTCATCCAAACATTGGAGAATGAGATCCTTGTGAGACTGAACTGACTTGGGGTGCGTTTTCAGGATTTTGGACATAGCCAACAGTCCCAGGTACTTCACTGTGAAAGACAAAATAAAACTTCTTTCCAAATATAGAAACACTGCTTTGTGCTGAGCATGAAATCTTAAAGATGGTTTCAGTAGAAACATTTGGTATTGAAACACTTGAATAAAAATCTGTGATGAAGAAAAGCATTTTTGAGAAGGATGCATCACAGACTAAGGTCTTTAATTTCATAATCCCATAGAAAGACAAGTAATTACATATCTAACCCTCATCAGGGTCTTCCTGCACCTCAAGCTTTATCATTGATTCAAAAATATGTATTTGATAAATACAAACACTGGGATCTGAGAACAGGCATCCTGGGGTGAACACAGCTTTAAAAGCACTGAAGATTGGTGTGTAACAGTCCTGTTCTCAAGGGGAAAAACTGAAAAGGAAGGAAAAAGAGCTGCACAAAAGAAAAATTTCCCAGTATTCTTTGTAGTGACTAAAATAAGTTCAACACTCTTGCATTTTACTATTATGCTCACCCTGCTGAAAATAGCTATCACTGCTTTCCAAGCAGCCAGTCTATAAAAAGGGAAATCCCAGAGCATGGAAAGAACTGTTTTAGATTTACAAGACCACAAACAGCAGTAATAATTGCTGTCATTTGTTTTTAAAAATATTATTATAAAGAAGTGCTCATCATCAAAAATTATTTCCATATTAACCCCCAACAATTGTTTACAGCACACCAGGCACTACAATCCCTCTGAGGCTGCTGCAGCACCTCCCCAGTGCTTGGGGGCCAACAGCTTCATGAAGACAAGTACCATACTTACAGTTCTGGTCAGAATCTTCTATCAATATCCTCAACTTCTGAACACAAAGCTGGAAAAATAGACCACACCATGCTTATTACAAGTCTTAATTAAAATAAGTCTTCATGAAGTTTATTCAATTCACAAGGAAGTATCTTACCAACACCTGAAATCTCCATGTGAGAGGATTTTGTGGCATTAACAGATTTCCAAACAAAAGAAACCTCTGTGTGACTGTATTGATAGCAGGAGATGAATGAAGAGTTGGGAAAACTCTCAAACTCTACACTTTAGAGTGAAATAAGTAGAATTTCTATAGGAAATGATTCTGTCTGCAGGATTGCACAAGAAGAGCACTTCAGCAGCTCTAACTCCTGCAGAGGAACACAACCCCATTTTCCCCAGCCCTTGGCATCCCACAGCAGAGCAGAACAAGGAACCCCCAAACCCAGGGTCTCACCTGGATGCTGGCGCTGTGGTTGGGCATCCCCGAGGACAGTGAGATCAGAACTGAAACACAGCAGCACAAATTCCAGTCAGCATTTCTGTGCTGTGACTGCAATGCTACCACCTGACAGTGCACACCTAGCTCAGCTCTCAGGGAAAGGTGCCAGATTATTGTCTGTTTGCTTGGATTTTTGGGGGTCCTGTGCCATTTGCATCTCATTATAAAACCTGCTGCAGGTGGTGGGAAATTAGAGTCTACTTTAAGAATCACGAAATTCACTTCTTAAGGAGCAAAAAACTGCAATTCATCCTGGCTTTAATGTATTTTGAGAACTGATAAATCCTTAAAATCTCAAGCTGTTGGATCAATGAGACATGAAAAGGCATAAAAAAGATGTTTTAAGTAAAAACTTGGGCACAAAGCAGAAGNACATAACTTTCCATACACTCTTCATGATTTTAACACCCAGTTCTACCAGGGAAGTCAAAGTCTGATCTGGAATTACAGACAAAAAGAGCCCTCACAAGTAGAAATGTTGTGGAGCCATGTGACTGCTCATTTTACTTCAGGAATGGGGACATTTTTCCTGCCTGTTACATTCTTATAAGCACTGCCTAGAGACCAGCAAAGTTATTTCTGTCACCATTCTCTGCTGAACAAACACAGAGCTGGTGTGAGACAGCACCAAGGAGGGCTGTGCACAGCTCCTGAGGGTTTTCATTAATCCCTCAGCTTGTGGAATGACAGCAGCCTGAAAACCAAGAATTCTACTTAAACACCTCTGTATTCCTAAAAGAGAAATACTTGGTGCAGATGTGAAAGTACAAGTGGGGAGAGAGGGCAAGAAGAAATAAAGAACCAAACATTTACCTTTCGGATCTGATTGGTTGTCAACATAATGACATCAGTCCCTTCATGAAAGCACTGGGAGGCAGCCAGGTAACCAATGCGCTGGGGAAAGGCAAAGAGGAAAAGCAGTTTTGTTTCTGAAGTCAATTTAGACAATGTTTAGATGGAAAACAACTGGGGGCTTTATAAGCAATATTAAGAAGATGAATGATTAGGTTTGTGTAACAGAAGAGGTGTGACAGGGTTCGCTAGAAAAGGGGGTTATATCAGAAAAGAGCAACTTCAGACTTATGTTCTGATAATTTTATCTGTCTTCTGGATAATAAAACCACCCACATCCTCCCCTATTTTGCTACAACACAGTTCAGTGACCACAAAGCTGCAGAAATAAGGTAGGATTGTCTACTACATTTATTTTTTCTATGTTGACTCCTGAGTTTCAGGTACAAAGCCCCAGTTGGAAACCACTCCTTAGGAAGTAACATTCCAGCCTGTTTGGTGAAAAAGGTCTGCAACAGAACATGAAACAAATCTTTCAAGAAAAATTATAAAGCTATTACTAAATAAAAAATAGCTGGTACTATGAATCTCAGGTGGTCTTCTCATAAAAATACCCTGGCTTCTCACAAAAGATATCTGACAGCTCAGCCAGGACAGCTGCATTTACAGGGAACTCACCTTGAATGTAAACTTGGAAGCACTCATGACTTCAATAATGTTGAAAGCAGCCCAACTGATGTCATAGCCCAGCATCTGTAACTGTGAGTAGAAAAGCCAAGATAAACTTCTGAAATAAGAGACTCAAGAAAATAGGTCAAGACACTTCCCAAAATTGAAGATGCAACAGGAGTCTGAAAATAATACTATAAGACATCTCAGGTTTAGGAGATGCACCACTCACAGTAAGTGAAAGACATCACAAGTTTTAAACAGTTTGCATTAGTTCCAGATTGCCCAGAGCAGCTGTGGCTGCCCCTGGATCCCTGGCAGTGCCCAAGGCCAGGCTGGATGGGGCTTGGAACAACCTGGGACAGTGGGAGGTGTCCCTGCCCATTGAAGAGCTTTAAGGTCCCTTCAAATCCAAATCATTCTGTGATATGCAGTTGCATAAGCATTGTTGTGAAGGCTTTTCTTCCTGTGTTTTTTTTTTATTATTTTTTTAATAAAAGCCATAACAGAACCACAAAAAATTCTTTATCAATATTTCTGTCTTCTCCTTGTCAACAAAGCACTGAGCAAAGAGAAACAAACCCAGTTCCAAGCAGTCATGCCACTATGTCGTAAGAACCAATCCAGTTAAAAACAACTTCTTTTAAATAGTTTGTTTTAAATGAGATTCACTTCCTGATCCATCACAATAAAATCCAATTGTATGGAACAGAGCAGGAACTGCAGCCTCTGACGTCAGAGCAGGGACAGAGCTGCCCCCACAGCCTGCACTCAGAGCAGTCTGGGGAGAGCAGGCCCCCAGAACAAGGCTGGCTCCCAATCAGCAGGAAAGAACAAAATCCAGCTGCAATTCCAGGGGATACCAGCGAGGCACTCACATAGGTCAGTTTGCAGACTGCGTTTGCCTTCACTGCGATGTTGTCCTGCTTCAGCTCCTGCTTGATCTCATCGATGCACTGAGAGATGTATTTTGCCTGAGGAAAACAGACAAACAAAAATTTGAGCTCCTTTACCAGTTTCTCAAGATTTCCATCATGTTGGTGGGGAGAAGCAGCAGAAGTCAGTATTTGCAAGCATCAAATTTCACACACACACTGTTTAGTAAGCACTTAACTCTGACTTATTACTTATTAATAACAACCACCACAATTCTGGTACAAAACCAAAAGTACAGGTGTTTCTTTGGTGGCTGGCCCTTCTGCCCCTCCCTCACAATTACACTACTTGCTCCAGAACTCTAGATTCAAAAATCTGCAAAAATGAAGTTGTTCAATGGAGATGGAGTAGGCAGAGGTCTGAACAAAAGCAGGGTTCACCACTGCTGGAAGGCTCACTTCCCCCAGAGGGCTGTCAGAGAACACCCGCTCCTTCCATGACAAGGAGAAACTGTCAAACACTGTTAGCAGCCCACATGAAAGGTGACTGATGGAAACACGATGAGCTACCCCACTTTTGGACGTGCTGCCAATGATGCCACTGTGGGTGTGCACCCACAGCAGCCCCTGGGCACAAAGGGACATGGCACAAGGCTGGGAGGGGACACAGGTGCTTCCTGGATCCCTCCAGTCACAAACCCCCTCTCTGGTTCTCAACTTACATGAGCCCTTTTGCCATTTACACATTTTGATAAGTAACAGTTATTTGTATGAATTTCTCAGCAATTCAAAGAGCCAAATGTCACAATGTTTATATTTAAATATTGGTGCTTCACATCTTTCCAAGCAATCACATCTGTGCTTGTGGGAAGGATGTGGCAAACATGTGATTTAAAAATATCTGTACAGATTTTACTTTTTAAGCAGAGTTAGCTCAGCCAAAGATTCTTCCAGTTCACAATTAATTCTATTTAAGTACTGAAGGCATCTGCTACAGGAATCATGAAAATTTAAGTGCAAAGAAATAATTTATCTTTTCAAAGCCACACATGCACCAGGGTATTTCACATTCCTGCCAAAGGAACCAGGTCAGAACCTGATTACCTAATCCCTGCCTGAATACTACCACCTTCCACCAAAAAGATATTTTCAGCATAGGAATCATCATACCGGCCTGACTTTAATTACTACTTTTTTTTCCCCTTTACACTAATTTTTGTGTATTAATGCAACCAGTTTTTAGTCTTTAGTACAAATGTCCTGGAGTGCCACTCATTATTCAAGCCACAAAAGTTTGCTGCTAGAACCAGTGGGTGGGGAATGGATGGAGCAGCCCTGGGGAGAAGGACTTGGGGGTGTTGGTGGGTGAGAGGCTCAGCCTGCCCCGGCCATGGGCACTGACCCCAGAAACCCCCCCTGTGCTGGGCTGAGCCCCCAGCGTGGGCAGCAGGGCAGGGGGGTTCTGCCCCTGTGCCCCGCTCAGCTGAGACCCCCCTGCAGAGCTGCCCCAGCCCTGGGGAACAACAGCAGGAGCTGCTGGAGCTGCTGGAGCCAGTCCAGAGGAGGCCCCGGAGCTGCTGCAGGGCTGGAGCCCCTCTGCTCTGGAGCCAGGCTGGGAGAGCTGGGGGTGCTCAGCAGGCAAATGAATGAACTTGAAAGAATTTAAGATATTCCTAAATGCCCGTGTTTGGGATTGAAATACTATCCTTACAGTGGGAATTTTCATGTTAAGGGAGGGCACTGTAAACACCAAACAACCCTCTCCTCTATACAGATCCCTTTGTCCTCCTGGATGCAGGTGAGTGGATCACATCTGCCAACACTGGAGATGGCATCACCCTCAAACACTCAACAGCGTAGTGTCCAGGTGACTTTACCCAGAAGCAGATTTGGGATTCTAAACCCTTCACCTGAACGTGAGTCAGGTCCAGACAACTCATGTGGGAAGTTTAAACTCTTGAGTATAAACTAAAAAAAATCTTCTGATAGTAGAAAATAAATACTTCATCAAAGATGCTGAAAGAGTGACACAACATGCAACTGATCCACAAATATATTGTACTTGGCCTTGAATATTTTATGCCCACAGAAGAGCATGCTGGAACAGTGTCACAGAATCCTTCACGTGTGTATCTTGTTGCCACATCCTGGGCAGTGAGGCCAGCGCTGGTTCTCGAGGCAGAACATTGACACGCAGGTCCCCAGTCTTTACATCCATAACCAAAACCCTCACTTATTTCCCACTGCATCTATCCCTAAACTATTCAAATATTAGCTTAAGCTTCCTGGCAACCTCTTCAGAGCTGAACAAAACCCCCTGTGTGAGCAGGAGGGGGGAAGAAATAAATAGAGTACAGACAAGTTCAGTAGTGCCCAGCTGGGCACAGGCTCCAGAGTCCCCATCCACAACATCCCACAAGCAAATCCCTGCCTACCAGTCAGTCCAACTTCTGGAAAAGCATATTACAGAACCCACTATCAGATCTGAAAAAGAGGGATTAGAGAGAGAGCAGAAAGAAGTCCTTCCCAAACAGCTGTACTTCAAATCCCAAAACACTCCAAGGAATGACAGGCACTATATATAGAAAGCTTTACAGGATCAGCAGGTATTAACTTTTTGTTAATCCTGTGGAGCAACACTGCCGTGAACGAGCAAGATGAGGAAAACCGATCTATTCAGTCTCCCAGTTAAATCTGAAAGCCAAGCACCACACCCGGCTGGATCGCTGCCACATTTAACACCCACAGAACTGGGAGGGAACACGTAGGCGGGAGCGAATCCCCAGCGAGGCTGTGGCTCGTTGGAAGCGCTGACCTCGGCACAGCGCTGGCCAGGAGCTGCCCCAAAGCCCTTCCTGCTGCCCGATAACCACAGCCCCCACTGCAGCCCACAAGCTGCTCACTGGGGTCAGATGAGACAGCAAATGGGGCAACAACCACTTGATGCAATGAAAAAAGTTGTAGTCACACAGCAAGGCCTAAATATTTGGAAGACTCACCCTGCCCCCCCCCCCCCTTACATTCTGGCGCAGCAAAAAATCTCGCTATCTTGCCCAGCATCGCTTCTGTTTTTGCATAAATCCTTCTAATATAGGAATTTCCCAGTGTGGTAATAAAATAAATATTTCCCAGGATATAACTAGCTCTGTTTTTCCTTAAATGCTTTTGAGGTCCCATGAATCACAGAATCATTAAGGCTGGAAAAGCCCTCTAGGATCAACAAGTTGAACAGCCGTTAATCCAGCATTGCCATGTTCATCACTAAAACATGTCCCCCAATGCCACATCCACATGTTTTTTTTGAGCACTTCCAGGAATGGTGACTCCAACACTGCCCTGGGCAGCCCTTTCCAATGCTTGGCCACCCATCCTATGAAGAAAATTTCCCCAATATCCTATCTAAACCTTCCCTGGCACAACTTAAAGCTGTTTCCTCCTGTCCCTGTTCCCTGGGAGCAGAGCCTGACACACACACACACACACACACCCTGAGCCCCCTCCTGACAGGGAGTTGTGCAGAGCCCCCTTTTCTCCAGGCTGAGCCCCTTTCCAGCTCCCTCAGCTGCTCATCATCACACTTGTGCTCCAGTCCGTGCTCTGGACAGGCTCCAGTCCCTCAATGCCTTTTTTATCATGAGGGGCCCAAAACAGACCCCAGGATTCAAGATGGAGCCTCAGCAATGCTGAGAGTTCATTTATGCTCACAGTATTCATTACAATATCGATATATTAATTCCTCCCTCATTCTGTGACAGCAGAATTTGCACTTTTGTGTTGATGGTTCACACCTTCTGCCCAGTTGACTGAGGAGCATTTCTAAGCCCCAACATTTGCAGACCTGTGGACATGGCCAGCCAGCTGGCTCTGAGGGAGCCAGGCAGTGCTCAGGCAGCCCCTCACCCAGAGCGTGGTGAGGACAGGCAGAGCCAGGGGGCACAGGAACCCTCTCTGGAGGAAGGATGGGAGAGGGGCAGAGCTGCCCACCAGCAGCAGAGCTGGAGGCTCTGAGAGCAGCAGGAGCTGAGGCTCTCTTTTATTCCTGCTAGGCTGCCAAGTGGGAAAGGAGCCCTCCCTGCCTCGGTGGAAAAGGCTCCTTAATGAAATGCTATAGCAACCACTCTGGTAATTGTTGTGTCTCCGAAGGAGGATTACAGAACACGCCCGGAGCAGCCCAGCTAAAACCCAAGTGCAGCCTGCAGATGAGAGCAGCGAGTACTCAACAAAGCTGTGAGGTCAGCACAGTCACAACTGCATTTCTCAATGTATGTCACCAAAGACATGCTGGAACATTTTATATTAACAAGATATATAAGCTGTTTTTTTAAAACAAGCCCAAATTCCTCAAGAATCCCAAGATCTCACCTAGAAAATATGTGCAGTTAAATGAATGTAAGTGGCTAAAATAAAAAAGAAGGCATCATGAATCAAAGACACAGTCCCTTTGAAATGGAAGGCAGGAGGGGAGAGTGGGTCATGGTAAGAAGCCAAAAATGTAATTTTATAGGATTTTTCATTTCCCAGCCATGTTTTTTGGCTTAACTCTGAAAAACACAAGAACTTTACACTAAGCCATGACAGAACTTGGGGTTTGCTGACAATTTCAGAGATGTTCACAAAAGATTATTATCTTTCTCAAGCAATATGAGAAGTTAAAAAAACCTAATGTGTACAACAATTATTTTCCTAAGAAATGTACTCCATGCTGTACTTACTTTCATTAGCTGACAGGAACAAACTAATGATTGGAACAGAGATCACTGCAGAACCTTTACATTAAATTTAATCATGTAAACTACTCATTTCCAGTAGTCTTTAAGAAGCTGTATTCTCATTTCAGCCATAAACCACCTTCCAAACCCAAGAGAAGGCAAACTCCTATTCCCACCACTTTGGGTTACAGTCCAGCAAACCAAATGCACTTGATTTGAGATTCAAACCCATCACTGCAACACCCAAGTGCTTCCATCCAGATGAAACAGCAAAATGCCAGTGAACACTAGTTCCTATTTCTCTTGAGCTTCCAGGGTTAAATACAGTGTTTTAAGAAGAGAATTATTAACAGTGAAGGCCACAAGGAGCAAGATATTTTCTGATATAAATATGTAACTACACCACAGTAAAACAGAAAAGTTTGGAATAATTAGATCATAAAAATAAATAAGCACAAAATGTAACATTTCTTCCGTTTTAAGCACTAAAGGATTTATCAGTTTTTGGTAGGACTTTGAGACAAACTCTGTGAGATCACACTGAGCACAAGCACATGATGGTCTCACATGAGAAGATGCCCACTGTCAGAACTTCGTAACAGGACCACGATGCTCAACACCAAAGGCAGTCACATCACAGACACCTCGTGGAGGTGAAGGAACTTTCAGATCACTTTGTGCTTCAGGCAGCAGATCCCACTCCCAGCATGGCACAGATCAGGTGCCAGCTCCTGACTCAGGAAGAAGGCTGGGAAGAAATACTTGCCAGGCTTCTCTCAAATCCCCCAAAGCAGCACTTCATGTCAAACACCCCTGACCCAGTCAGAGAGAACACCTCTAGTGTTTGCAGTACCTGGACATGTTGTACCACAACAGTACGGAATAATTTAACTGAAGTAACAGACAAGGACATTAAAAAGCAAAATGTGCTGCTTTCACTGACTTGGACACAGCATTAGAGATCAACATATTACACATGAACTTCCATAAAAATATTGTACTATTTAACTATTGTAGAAAAGGCTATTTGAGATAAATAGCAGCATTTTTGTTAAGGCTACTCTATGGCTGGATAGAAAGAATTCCAAGGCATGTGCTCCCCACAAGGAACTTCACCAAAACCATACAGCAGGCAAAGCAGCTGAGCACAGAACAGAGGAGCAGCAGGGAGTGGGAAGCTGCACAGGGTTCACCTTGATGGGTTTGCAGCAGCCCAAGTCCAGCAGTGCAGAGGGCACTCAGCTGCAAGAAAGGGCTCGGGAAACTGAAAGGCATTTTCAGAAAGCCAAGCTTATCTTTCACTCAGCTGCTGATAAATAGCATTGCTATACATGTTTTAACATGCTTTAGTTTGTCCTTGCTGCTCAGCTTTCCAGGGATTTACTTGCTCATCCTGAGGCAGGCTTAAGATCCCAGCCCAATGTACTGCTCTGAGTGACAACACCAGAGGCACGAGGTTCTGCTGGTTCATTTGCAGCAGGCTTCTATATAATTTATTAGAAACATGATGCATTACCCACTGCCCCCTTGTCTGGTACAAGCACAGCGAGATCACAAGACTCCTTGGCCAAACAACACCAAGGAAGGAATGCAAAAAGTCGGTTTCCAGTTTTTTCTTTTGTTAATGTTTGCTGAAGTTATAAATACCAACTAAATCTGGCATGATGCATGCACACATCCATCCTAAAGTGACTTATGAACCAATTAAAACCTTTGAACCTTATTCTAAAAATTCAGAGACATGCTATGCAAGTAGTGTGCACTGATTTCAGATACCCAACCTCACACCACCCGCTACAGCCCCTTAAGGCACCACAGAGGATCTTCTGAACAAATACTGGGTTTCAGGAAAGAAACAGCTGTAGAGTTGCAGCTGCTTGTCCAAAAGTGACTCCAAGCACCTGCAGCACCCCTCCAAGCACTGGGGTGTTCTGGCAGTCTCCCATGGACATCTTCTCTTTGGAGGTTACCCAAAAACAGGTCAGGATTCCACTCAGAAGGGCACTGATGCAGAAAGCTGGAGCTGCATGAGCCATCCTGGCCCCTCCCAGGTGGGCAAGGCCAAGATCATTGGGAATCAGGAAAGTGGCAATCAGCAGGCCCCAAACACTGGTAAATCAGTAAGCAGGCATGAGCAGCAAGGGTCTAGGATATCCCTTAATTATCTCCAGTCTGATCAGTCCCTTAATGTAAGCACATCTCCAGTCTGATCACAGTATTTGTTAATTTAATTGCACAGCAATTAAACAATCCTCAGGAGTCTGTGCTGTCTAAACCATATCCAAGCAGACAACTTTTAAGCCTGGAGAGATGCATCAGATGAAAGTGCTCATCCTTGCAAATACAAGACGTATCCAAAGTTTTATTTTCACATTACTATGCAAAAAGCTATGTGAGTGTTTTTACAGTAGATTTTTCAGCTTGCTTGGTCCAGACATCTCTGTGCATTTTCAGGCTCTGATAAAGGCAGGCTTCAGTAAAGCACATGCTTTGCTGGGTGCATAGGATACAGTCACTTCCTCCTAAGGAACTGAAGTAGCTATTGTTGCTGAGACTCAGATGACTGAAGTAATTCAGAGGGAAACCAAAATAAGATGCTTAATGATACATTAATACCATATAAAAATGTAATACTGAAAATACTACAAAGCTCTAACACTGATTCATGCACAGCTGTGAGTACTTTGCAGTTATGGAAAGGTAAGGAGGACAATGAAGAAAAAGATAGTTTGTGGCCATTCCTGACTTTTTAAATTCAGCACAAATATTTGTGTAATTAAAGTAAGTTTGTTCATCTCCTCCCTGCTGTACAATCACACCACTCACACTAAACAAACATCCACTCTCAAGGCTGAAGCTGACTAACACACTGATACACTTGGGGCAAGATATTTTATACAGCTTTGCCATGAAGATTGGGCCAACCAGAAGAAAGTTTCAACATTACCACATCGACACCTACCTCCATTTATATACCTTTCAACAAGGGAATTTCTCAGCAGAAGCTGTCAGGTTTGAACATCTAGGTCATCACAGAAATAACAATAAAAAAGAAACAGCTAACAGGGTTTACAAACTGACTGCTCAGCCTGCTGGGCAGTAACTGAGGGGAAGCAGGTGGGAATCAAACATTCCTAATATCCAGTTACACTCAGGATTCAACAGGGTTCACTTATTTCAGTTACTCTGAACATTTGCTTCTTATTTAAAATAAACAAACCACTCAACCACCTTTCTAAGCTACTACCACTAACCATGTTATTTTCTGCCACTTTTACCCTATTCAAACGACACCCAGATTTTAGCAGACTCCCCCCTAGATGATGAAGCATTTCAAGTTCTCAGCGTGAATGATCAGCAGTTTTTAATAACCTAATGAACACAAATGCTTCCTTATAACTGGTCCCATGACTCAGTTCTTTCTGATGCCTGTCATGTAATGCTGCCCTTCACAGGACACCAGGAATGGGATGTACTCCTAAGAACACTTCCAAGTGAAAAACCTAAAGGTGCTGTCTGTACACAAACGTATTCACTAACCCACACTGTGGAGGAAGAGGTTTTCAGTCACTTTCATGGACACTGATGGCAAGAAATCACAAAAAGCCCCATTATCTGCACTCAGCACCGGGACAAAGATCTACATCAAAAAGCATCAAATAAACAACTCTCTGCAGTTGATCACAGTGCAGAAATGTAATTTGTATCTATATTTTACTTCAATTTTTCTGGCTGGTTTTCCCTGGCCTCACTAAAGGTACAGTGTTCTTAGGTACCAGACAGCTCTTCCTCTCCCCTGGACCTGCCTAGGCACAATATTTACTTCCACATGTGCCAGTGCAGATCTGTCTGGAGCGTTTCAAACCCTCAGCAGAGACAGCTATAAAATGATCAGAACTGGGAATGCAGCTATTATCCCCACTTATGCCACAGTCAATTAAGTAATATTTAATACAGGAGAAAGCAAGAAGCTAATGAAAGGCAGCACTAATGCAAAGCCTCAGCTGCTCCTGCCTGTAATCACAGGAGAACAAGCCCACATCTTGGCTTGTGTTCCATGCTCCAGGCCCACTGTCTCTGTGACACAGCAGGTAAGGCAGGACACTGTCACACTGGGCCCTGCAGGCCAGTCCCAGACTGGCTTATCACCAAGTGGTGTGAGGTCCTTATCCAACCTTCTTTGTGTATTGTTCCTATTTCCGACTTTGTCTTTTCCAGTGATTCACAAACGCAAAGAATTAACAATAGCAACTCCAGATCCACTTGGAAGTGGGTGGAATAATGAGCTGCCTTCAAAGATATCAACACATATAGACAGGCAGTAACTGATCGAGCAGCAGTGCCTGAAAGAGCTGTCTGTCATCAATGAACTGCACTGCCCAGCAGTTGGTCTGTTCTTTCAGGCACCAACAAGCTGTTTAGCATTCCTCAAAACTCCCTGATTATGTTCCATCCCACATCCTCTACCATCAAATACTAATACTGCACCAGTGGCTGAGGCCAAGCTGTCAGAAGCCGCAGCCTTTCTGAGGACAGGCTGAGCCTGGAAGAGTTTTGTGATGTGAAAAGAGTCTTCAAAACTCCCCACATCATCATTTCATCTGAATGTGTCAGAGAAGAAGCTGGAAGTCAGCAGTGGAACACAGCTGCCCTTTATTTAGAGGAAAAAAGATTTTTTAACAACACCAAGTCCCCTGTCCTCAGGTAACACTGACTAAGCAGCAAGAAGCCACTGCCAGGTTGGAAAGCCCAGGCTGACAGTAAAACACACATTTCACAGCACGACACACAATGCTCCTCCCATTTAACATGTTATCAGTAACTGAAGCTAATTTTTTTCCAATCAGCAGCACTGATTGCTCCTTTCACTCTTCCAAAACAGTTTAGGTGTAAACCAGCAATGAGATACTTATCATTAAACACCATAGATGGGAAAATGTGAATTTTTCAATATGCTTTTTCCTGAAAGTATCAATTACCAAAAACACAAAGGGCTCATCCTGGTGCACACAGCAGAGTCTCTGAGAAAAGAGGGGGACAATTTCCTCACATTATAAGAGAAGTACACAGATATTTCGTACAGGACATTTTTTAATACCTTCTCTCTCCTTAAGTGTCCTGTAGTAAATCAAAGACACCTGAAACAGGGCTACTGTCTGAATGAGACTAAGCACATTCACTAACATCTGTTTCTGTTACTTTATAATTTCAGTTTTATAAAGGAACATCTCACATCACAGGGGCTTCCTTGTTGGGAAAAACAAACTTTTAACTGTGAATGAAAAACCCTGTGCAAGGACCAAACAGCATCAAAGAATTATCCTGTCCCTTATTACACATTTAGGAGAACAGATCTCATTTATCAGTTTAGACTATCTTGGCAAAAATCCAGTATACTTTTAACAGCCTATGGTACAAGCCATTCCTCTCCTGAGCATGCTGTGGAGCAGATACAGAAGCAGTAGGCACAAAGTGGAAGAAGTTACTCCATGGCATACAAAACCACCTAAAAACTGCTGAAAAACATCACTTTTCTCAGCAAAAACATTCCTTTTCTAAATGAAAGAGAGAGAATGAGGTATTGGAAGTAAAAAGTCGGGAAAATGTAGTAGGATCAAGTAGTTCTTGCAGGTTTGGCTTTGAACTGGTGCTGGGAAACAGCACAGGGACTAAAGCATCTGTTCGAAAATAAACTCAAAGCTGGGAAGGAGCTAATGCTGCTGTGCCACCTCACTCCCTGCACACAGCACTTTCTCTGCAGAAGGACGATGCAGCCCCAGCGTTCCCCACAACACCGGGGAATGGACAGAGTGACAGTGACTGTGTTAACTACCTCCTGTCTCTGACCCCACACCCTTAGGGAAGTCCCCATCTTCGATTTCAGTGTTTTAAACTCTAAATAAAGGGGTCAGCTTTGGATATAGAGCAGGAACGACAATGGAAATGCCTCTGACAGGGAATTAACGTGCTGCAGAGAGGCTGTAAGCTCGAGGGCCAGGCAGCCCCCAGCACTCTCAGCTCCTCATACAGGCTGAGGAGCACACAAAACTTATCAATAAAGAGACCTGAGCCTCCCCTGACTTCAGAAAACACCTTGGGGTGTGAGATTTAAGGTCACAGCAATGCAGGAGGAGCACAAACCCATCAAGCAAGATCACAGTGGGGCTGTCAAGGAGCTGCACTGAGAAACTCACAGTGAACTGGGATGCCAAGCACTTGGTACATCCTGGACAGCAAACACAGCCTCGATGGGCTGTAAAATACCAGATATGCTCATGTGGTACCTGCATAGGAAGTGGAAAGGAATAAACCTTTCCATCTCAGATCTACCAGAAAAGACTGCCCAGAAAGATGAGGGAATAAGTGATGGCAGATTTTTCCATGTGAATAAATTCCAAAAATCAAACCCCCAGACATATAAATAAACTAACCTTCTACAAAAAGCATCAGAAAATCAGAAGTCAAAGCAACAATCTTGCCTTTATTTCATGTAATTGCTATTTAACAACCACAGTAGCTGCTTTCCAGAGACAACTCTTCCTGGAGTAACTCCTGTTGAGCCAAGACCAACAGTCAATATCCTCCCCACTAAAGCACATTGTTTGTTTTAAGCAAAGTTACTTTTCTGAATAGGACAGAGTGTCTGTCTTAGGCTTAGACACTTATCTTGAGACACAAATGTTGGTTGAACTACAGTACTGGAGCAATATTTAACACTACAATGAACAATGGAAGCACTGTAGAGCAAAGAGGAAGAATTTTTGCAGCTACTTCCTCTAAAACAGCATTCTGATTTTGTAACATCACCTGAAAATTAGCCAATATCCCTGGCCACTGTCTGGGAAGCACTGAATCCACACCCAAAAGCTCAACAGCAGGTTTACAGCTCTCTCCAGCTGAGCCAGGAAAAGGCACAGTCCTGAGTTGTTTGCAGCCACTCTCTGGAATTAAGAAAAATGTTTGAAGGATTCCCAAACACACACATTTTCTAAGTGCAATGTCTTAATCAGCTGAACACATCCTGGTTTGGGTTTCAACTTTTGCTGTGCTCATGAGGATGTAAAAAAGAGTTATCTCTATAGTTATCTATTTTAAAATCTCACCATTTGTACTCCAAACTAGAGAGTTTCAAATCCCATCATGGTGCAGCCCAGCTGCTGTAAGAGCCAACACATTGCTATGACCTCACTGAATCCCAGAGTGTGCACATACCTGAGTAACAGCTTCCTACAAATACAGAGCCCTACAAAATTGTCCAAGAGGTGTTTTTTCCTAATTCAAAGAGCACCAAAGCCAATACATTTTAACCATTTCTTGTCACAGACCGAGAACAAGCTTGGTGTGGCTCACAATTCTCTTTATGAAGCTGTTTGTGACAAAATTATTTTGGAAAGTACATCCAAATCTTCTCAAAAAACTTGTGCCACAAAGGAATAAAGCAGATGTACTCCACAGGAATACTGCTCACCAGGTCCAGCTCTGGCACAAAACATTAGACCCACAAATTCCATACAAATTTGCTGTTGCCAATTCATGGTGTTTCCTACATTTTGCATGGCACTGCACAGCAGCCCTGCCTTCCTCTGCCACCAAACCAATACCATAAATTTAACATATGCTGAAATAAATTGGATTCAATGACCTGATGGATCCCTTCCAACTCAGCATATTCATCATTCTGTGATAAAGTTTCCCAGGTATCCTCACTACCAAACAACCCCTTGTCCTGTGCACAGGGGGCTTCAAAGAGATTTTGGAAGTTGTATTTTGCACTTCAGTCCTGTAACACCAGTAATGAAGCCCAGTTTTCCTGGTAGAGTTCTTCACTTAGTTGCATGTTTACAACTTTTCCAGATGCTTTTGATAGCTGATACTGATTCCACAGCAACTCCTCAACACACCAGCAAATGCCAGCTGTTAGGCCATACATAAGAAAGCTTCTCAGGCTTCATGAGTTACTTGAAGATGAACATAAATTATATCCTTGGTGCCCGTTACTTCTTAATTACCATGTGACGCCTCACTGTGGAGTCTCACATAATGCGTTCTTGATGACTAATTATTTCACCTATACTAATTTCCTGATCACGTGCTTCTCACACAAAAGTGGATAACAGGCCAACACAGAGAACTGATTGCTGCCCAGAAAAGCTCTGAGAGAATGACATTTTATTCGGGAGATGCACAGCATGAATAATCTGAAAGCTGAATTAGGAGCTTAGTATAACAGCTTTAGGGTGAAGAATACATTGTCAACTACAGCATGTGACTGTAGAGCTCGAGAGGAAGGAATTCCTCTATATTATCCCTCTATCATACTCGTGTATATATGTGCCTATACATATATATTTATAGATATCCATATGTATATCAAGGATCTCAACACCGCAACAACACACTGAGTGGGAAGGTGAGCACCAACCGTGACCCTCCCTTATTAAATCTCGTGCTCTCCACCAGCCTGTCCCTCCTGCCCCACACCCCAGCGTCACCTTCCTCGTTCTGACTCCCGCTTCCCTCTTCCCAAACCAACACCCCCTTCCCAGATACGGCCCCAGCGGACAGCAGTGACATCCCCGGGCCGGAGCGCGGGCAAGGGTCGCCTCACCTCATCCTCCTTGTGGTTACGGATGCCGCGCACCAGGTCCTGCAGGTTCTTGTCAAACATACGGTCGATGCTGCCCTTCACCATCTTCAGCGCCATGGCGGCGGCGGCGGGGCCTGCGCCGGGCTGAGGGGCCGGGCCCGGCCGGGGGGGCCGCCGCGGTGCTGCTGCCGCTCGAGCCGGCTGAGAGCAGCGGTGCCGAGGCGCTCACATGCCGAGGGGAGCGGGAGGGCGCGGGCAGAGCTGCCCTGGCGGACGGGCGAGCACAGGCGACCCTGGCCGCAGGCACAGCTCCGGGCGGCGCTGAGGATCCGGCACCGACAAAATGGCGGCCGGTCAGCTGAGGGCTCGGCCACGCCCCCGACATGGCCACGCCCTCCGGGCGATCTGCCACGCCCCCGGGCCCGACACAGTCCGCTGTGCTGCTCTCCAGCCACGCCCACTCCACCCAGGCCCCGCCCCCGTCTGACCACGCCCCCGAAGCGGCCCCCGGAGCCCCTCCCGCCTCGCCGCTCTCCAGCCACGCTTCTGTCC